>JAMKCF010000144.1:0-24934 GCA_023634235.1 Pisaster brevispinus
CTGCTTAAGCAGCTCTATAAAATTGGCCCTGCACTTGAAGGGTATCAAACACAGTGGCATTTCACACTGTTTTAACGTGAGGATAGAGACTAGGGCGATTGAGTGATCGCAAAAACTGAATCTGACCTTGGAGCCCCTGTGGATTACCTAGTCTTGATTGGCGACGCTGTTTTTTAAATATTATTAGTCACCGGTTAGAGGGCGCAACATCGACTGCTTGGGAGGCTGACTCAGAGGGACTGGGCAAGTCTATAAATCTGGATCGTTCGTTTTGATCCAGAAGTTCGTGTGCTATAGATATCTCTTCTCTAGTAGTTCGTGTTGCAGACAGTAATTGGTGTTGCGATATCGCACTACGTTAAACAAATTGAACGTCGCCAATCAAGGGTTATCTTATGCTTTCCTTTGGGAATAGGATGTCCGATAAGCAAGCTTAGTTTGGGGATATGTTTGTGAAACTGTTGCTTACTCTCTTTGGATCAAGATAAAGTACAACATCGGTAGTGTTGACATAACCGGTATGCTTACTCTCTCATCTAAGGATTTACCTTATACTGATTCAAGTTGAAACAGTATAAGGTAAATCATTGGCAACATTGGCAAAATTGCTGCCCTGCTTGGGACATTTTGCAAATTGTTGAGGAAGGCACGTAATTCGCATTAAAGGTAAAAAAAGGGACAACGAGTTTCTCATCACGTCCTGTGTACAAATAGTTGCTCTGCCGGTGAAACCCAAGCAATAGCGGCGCGACTCTCAGCACATGCGCTTACAGTATAGGGGCTACACAGAATAAAAAAACGGATTGTCCACATTATTCACGTCAGGCACTGCAGTATTAATTCATGCATTACAACTCAAACCAACTCTATTGACTGATGCTCTGCCAAGAGATCATCGGGTGATTGAGAGATATCCGCATCAACATCATTAAAATGTCGCTGCATTTTTACAAACTTCATTGTCAGTAATTCCTTGTTGCTTCCAAATTACACTCATGGGTTAATTTTGTTTGATTTTTGGTGACAAAATGTCTTATGAAATTCCCCAAAGACGAAGTTCTGCACTGTTTTTTTTAAAGGTGAAACGGAAATAACGCAGCCATGTGATGAAACTGTTTTTTTTTTTAAAGGTGAAACGGAAATAACACAGCCATGTGATGAAACTGTAATGAGGCCGAATGAGAACCACGTGATTGAACCAAAATTTTGATGATATTGAATGATGGAACCGAGAATGATGGAACCCCATGAACCGAATGATGGAACCGAATGATAGAACTGAATGATGGCAATGATGGAACCAATTATGGAACCGCATGCACGATGAAACCACATAATACGATGTTTTGTTTCCACTGTTTTCTCACGGTCATCATATCTCAGAATTTATATTTGTATGGTTCGTTTGTTGGGGGAAAAAACACTACAATTCAAACAGTTCCAATCCAAATCTGTCTCGTGAAAAATGTCCTTGTAAAAAAGTATATATATATAACAGCGCCATTATTTCCACTTTGTTTTTACTAAGGCAAAGGCCTACCTGTGTTGAAAAGCATCCACACAGCTATAGTTAACGTAATTAGACACCATTTATGCTCCCATATTATTCTACACGTCTGCTACTTCAAAGGTAGAGCAAAATAAAAACGGAAACCTACATGATTTTGGTCCCGCTATTATAGTCAATGGACGCATGACACCCAGTGCACCAGACCAGGAAAAAGCGCAAGCTCCGTGCAGCGAGTAGCAAACGTTTCCTTGTGAAATAATAGGGTGTACAAACTTTCCGATCCTGTTCCAACCTTATTATGTAATTCAGCCAATGGCACCGGCACCTGTCTAGCTGGAGGCGACGTGGGACTATGTGTAGCGTAAACAATTCCTGAATATTCATTTGTGTGTGGCGGTTTTTTTAAACACAGTCGTGACCCGCGGGATTGTTCAGAAATAACCGGCTTTTTGAAAAGCTTTCATTACATTTTGATACATAATATGATTTGAGTAACATGTTTGCCATTATAAATGCATGTTTTTAACTTAAACCACAGTTTCACGTTTGCCCCAAATGTACCTATTGTACTCCTAGTTGAAGGGAAGCAATTTTAAAGATGACATTTTGTTATTATTATTATTATTTTTTAACGAAATGCTGATTTAAAGGCAACATAACAACGAAATACACAATAAATGTGACACGTTAAAGTTTCAGCTAACTAAAACACAGTGTCTACTTGCCGAGAAAAAAAGAGAGCAAAAAACAGTCCCGATATTTTCATGGAACTTGGAATCCTTCTACGTTTAGCGAGATGACAGCGGGTACCAACCGCATCTCTGGCCTCAGCATTCAGTATCAAAGGCCGAACACCAACTCTTAGAACTCTGAGAAACGATTCATAAATCTGAGAAGCAACTGCATATTCCTAAACCAGAACAGAATCATACCGTGTGCTTACTACTTAAATGCGTCCATATTCTAATACAAGTGTTAAAACTCAATGTCAACTTACTCTAGATTTCATTATTTCCTTGGAATTTTCAATTAGAATTTCAACTCGTGGGTTCAGCGATACGCCGAGTCTTTTCATTACAGTTAGGAGCTAGAAATGGGGAGGTGTTTCATTTCGATAGACCTTGACAGGAGAGGTGGCAGCTGGCGGTCTGAACCTCTGCATTCAACTAAGTTTCATATTCTTTCAAATTCCACTTGTTGCATTTAAAATGAAAAGTAAGTGGCGGATTAAAAAACCGTTACATTTTTAAGGGCCACACAAGGGAAAGACTAGTGCAGATTAAGCATTTCAGGACCAAGAGAAATGGTGGGGGGGGGGATTTGGTGCTCGATGTGTGACATTGTGTACCCCTCTCCTTTTAAACTACACATTTTTTCGTCAATGGGATATATTTTGTAACTTGCCAACTTCCAATTTCTCAAGTCAACAAATAAATTTTAGAATCGTTCACTCAGTCCTCGTTAGCGGGGATATCAATTTTGAAGTGGATTTTTTTTTAAATACACCCCCAGAAAGAAAAGAAAACCACACACACACAAAACTTAAATACAAATAAAAGTTTTGAAAAATAAATACAAAAATACAAAATTCCAGCCCCCAAAGATTGATCCCCAGTTTACAGCATAATATGACATTCTTGGTCACATCATAATAAACAAGCCTGCATTTTGTTTGCAGCATTAAGAAAAAATAGAAAGAAAACAAAACCTGCAGCCCCCCTAAACAACAACAACAAACAAACAAACAAACAAAAGATACATATGGGAAAAATGTCTTGACCTACATTTTGCAAAAATCTAAATAGCCTTTAATGGGAAATCTTTTATCTGTTTTTACAGGGTTGAATGAACAGCCGTGGCAAGATTGATATTAACCGCTGAAATAGAAATGTCCTCGATGGAAAAGAAAAAGGTCTCCACATGGAAATTCGAAAGATCAGGGTCAATCAATCTTGCACCATATCCCGCAGGACGTTGGCTCCACAACGGGTGCACTGCAAGAAATGTTGTGTAATAATGATCATGGGAGGATGTTAAGTATATTGGCAAAGGAGAGAACAGTAGAAGTCTCTACGGGGGTGTATTTTTGGAAATGTTTGATCTCTTGAGTATATCATGGGGCCTTTTTGTTTTGTGTTTTTGTTTTTTATTTGGGGAGAAAACAAAACACCAAAAACAAACAAAACAAAAGCAAACAACACCAACAAAATAGACAAGCAAAGAAACAAGCAAAAACAAATTCAAATAAACAAATAAAATACTATACGTTTTCTTTCTCCTGGGTGATATATGCATAAAAACAAATACGAATACAATAAAACACAACTTTTTTAATTTGGATCTAAAGATGCAAGTGAAGCTAAAGGGTTGAACAACTGTGGCAAGTTATACCTTTCAACAAATCGAATAGCCATTTGATGAGAAAGAACAGGTCTCCACATGGAAATTCTAATGATTAGTGCTCTGAAATTATCATGTTTTTAATTTGGATCAGAAGATGTAAGTGGAACTAAAATAAACGGCTGCCTTTGTGAAGATATGTTGACCAGGAGAGGGAGTTTGGGGTTACGATCAAGGATGAATGGTACCCAGACGACAACCGTGCCACTTTGATACTTCCTTTGCAAGGTCCCCTGTGTGGCAACCTCGTCCCCATGGTTTACTTTATTTCCAACCATGTTTGTAAATAGTAAACCCTGGGACGGAAACTCCTCACTTGGATCCTGATTGGACAACAACCTTACATTAGCACATGTACATGTTTCCAATACATACATGTACAAGCTACTAAATCTGGTACCGGACCACGAGACTATGGCGAAGATGTGAATTTCGATATGCAGCCAGACTATTCTAATTTGCATACGTATCCACAATTTTTGGATATGCAAATGTTCCAATACCAGGGTGAGAGAGCAGTCAACCTCGTACTGCTCGACACACCCTGGGGAAGAGGTTGCCTGTGTGGTCGTTCCAGTTCCAGACAAGCGTTTCACTTGTGGCAAGACATCATTAATAATGGTGATTTCTCAAATCAAATTGACAACATAAATTTCATATGTCAGAAACACCGGGGCGAGCCCCCGCTCAGGTAGACTGTAAGGATAAGGACAGGCACTGACCCAGCGATTTCATTGGATACAATGATTTCATTGGATAAACGTGCAGAGACGTAAGCGAATAGTCGCTACGTGTGAATGGATGGGAGGTCAAAGGTGCATTGATTGCCAACATCCGGTCTGGCGGGGCCTGGCGTTATTCACGAGCCTGGAAGTGTGACGTCAGATGCTCGGGCTACTGCTCAGGGAGACTGGTAAAACCCACCCCAAAATTATCTATGACCACAGAAACTTACCATGGTGTAAGCAATACAGCCGTTGTTAGTGCTGAACAATTTTTTTTTTGAAAAGATTCCCTTCGAAGTAATGTGGTTTAGAATTATTTTCACCCTATGAAACATTTGAATTTGAGAAATGATGCACGCATGAATCGTTTCTCAAGATTTTGAGGATTGGTGCCCGTTCGCGAATGCTGAGGCCAGAGATGCGGTTGGTACCCGCTGTCACCTCGCTAAACGTAGATGGAATTGACTTTCTTGTGAAAATACTGATTCCCCCTTTTTTTTTAGGGGGGGGGGGTCTTCTTTCTGTTTTCTCAGCAAGTAGACACTGTTGTTCCTGATGAAAATTTTGGATGTGACTTTTATCGTATCTTTCTGGATAACGCCCATGAATAAGCATTACGCTGGCACAAACCAATCTGCGATTTTAGCTTAAATCACCCAACACCCAGAGCCTATGACATTTCAGCCCCGTCTGATGGACTTGTACATAATAATAAAAAAGACAGTGATAGAAATTAAACTCAAACAACTGTGTTTTGAGACGAAATAATAATTTCCTCATACAAACAAAGCGCACTATTCGATTTAGGTAGACAACATTTTATTGCATGCATTACTAATATACAAATAAAATATTCAACACAACAAAAAGGGTTGCCAAAAATAGAGTGGTAATTTTTTTTGGCAATTCGAAATAATATTATTTAAATAAAGTTTTGTATTTTCAAACAGTGAGTTTAATTATCCTTTTTAACTCTTTGAGTTCATTTGAATTGAAGAGTAATTTCAGCAAATTTATTTTAAAAATTCGTTTTAAATAAATCCAATTAATTTACAGCAGAATGGGTTAGAGGTAAATGTTAATTAAATAATACAAGTTAATACTGAATTATTTATTTGAAGCCTTTCAAAAATACGAATGGGAAATGAGCTGTCAACGGAATTGTTCACCAGCTCTCATTTTTCTTTTGATTTGCTGAACCGTCATAAGCACGTCAGGCTGTCAGCATCGTTAAAAATGACAACATTTCTTGGTGGAGTGTTCACGTTATGTTTGTAAATAGGGAGTGTTGAATTTCTTTATTTAAAGCTGCAGACATTTGGAATGAACGTCCTCTTTCAAAAAACAATGGTGTATTGTTCACATTGAAATTATATGATAGTCTTATTACACAATATTTGTTTGTGTATTAAATAAAATCAGGTAATTTACAGGATTGTAGAGCTGACAAAATAGCCAGACGCAGAGTGCACGTTTTGTTTGATCAACCATCGACATGAAATTACAAGCCTTGAAAATTTTGGCTCAACATTTTGAGTCAGGAGTTATATGAAACTGCAAGCCTGTGAAAATTTGGGTTCAACATTTTGAGTGAAAACCCCAGCACAGATATATTATCCTTACCAGTTCTGCATAATACCTTTAAGCTATTGACATCTTTTGATTTTCTGTAGGCAATTTTGCCTGTTCGAATTAAATGACCAAAATAAAAGAGAGAGAGACATAATCCTGGTTCAATGTTGTTCCCAAGCGGCATCTGTATGTCTCGAAAACCAGGCATGGAGCCGGATTGACGACTTGAGAGTAGACTGTTAATATTGTCAAAGAGTGTTATCTGCGAACTTTACTTTATGACAATCTTTGCGGGTTTAGTTTGACTTCACTCTGTGGGTGTCGGGTTGCCAGCAAGATTATTCATCTTACCTTAGGTGGCTATTTGAAGAAAACAAGAGAGAAGAGGAATATGTTAATGGCCTTATTTGCATAATTAAATATTCATTGGAACAATCGATTCCTTAACCACAGTTTACTCTAACACTAAAACTAGCCTCCAATCAGGCCGCTAAAGTGGATTTGAAGCGCCCTGAGGATTGACCTGTTATGATTACATGACTAGTGCAAACATGGCCTAAAAGATGTCTGGACATTGGCAGAATAAATTGACCTTGTTTGCTGTCCAAACTCGTCTTTAGGTTCCGATAATTCAACCTTTCAAATAATAGTGTAAACGGACATCTATTGATCTATGATTTGTCTATATATGTACTGTTGTTGTTTTTATGTGTGTGATTGCTATGTCTGTGTTTTTGGGTTTGTTTGTTTTTTTGCATAAATTTATGAGCTGGGGGACGGGGGTTGGGGCGCGGGGGTTGAGGGGAGTAAAGTAGAAGAAGTAAGGTTGTGGTTTTTCAAGCTGGCTGAAGATGGTAATCGGGTGGGTGGGTGAAGATTTCTGTCCCTAGCAACACTCATCTCTTGGATTTTTTTTTTCATTTGCGCCATCTTTCTTTTTGACATCTTGATATTATTTAATTATTTGGTCATTATTCATTCGGTCTCTGTCTTAATTGTTCCGTCTCTTGCCCGTTGTTTGTGCTCTTTTTCTCCCACTCCATTGCCCGTTTGTTTGGCGATTGTTTGCTTGTTTGTTTGTTTGCTGATTTTCGTTCATTATCTGTATAGGCTGTTCTAAGCTTCGGCTTACTCTGAACAGCCCCATGCGTTTCGCCATCTTCTGTTATTTTGGTTTACAAAGAGATGTCATTAAATTAAGGCATCACCTTATGGAGATGCCTCTGCTACCGATTCCCAGGTTGTATCGTAAACTTAAGTGTCAACCCTGGCTGTACGGCAGTTACAGGTTGAATGGCTTCTGATGGCTGGTACCCCATCGCAAAGATGTTGAACACATAGGGGACAAAAATCCACCAACATAGGGCTAGATAGCTCAGTTGGTAGAGTGCCGGTTCGTTAATCCGGAGGTTGCAGGATCATTCCTACTCTAGCCAATTTGTCTTTGTTCAAACCAAAATTGTATAACTTAAGAGTTCTACGTGTTGTGTGTATTCCTTTTTTTCTAATTAAGATGTACTTGGGGTAAGGGTTCCAGCTAGTCACTCTAAGACACTACGTACAGCACTCTTCACACGTTTAGCCTTTGACCCAAGCCTTGATCCTGGCCATTTCGCCCACCCTGTAGATCCCTTGGAGGTTGACGGTTTGCTGGCGATGAGGGCGCCCGTTTTCTCCTGGTGTAACGTCTCCACCACCTTTGACTTGAAACCAGACCAGTTGACATCCCCCAAGTACTTCCGGTACAACTCTTCCTGGCACGGAACTCTGGGCAAATAATACAAAAAGGGCGTGTCCTGATTTATTAAAATGGTTAAGGTAAAAAATAAAAAAGCCCCCACCGAAAAACAGGGAAAAGAGACTTATACAGCAACAACAAAAACTACAGCAGCAGCAACAACAATAACACCAACAACAATACGCTAACAAAACTACAGCAGCAGCAACAACAATAACACCAACAACAATACGCTAACAAAACTACAGCAGCAGCAACAACAATAACACCAACAACAATACGCTAACAAAACTACAGCAGCAGCAACAACAATAACACCAACAACAATACGCTAACAAAACTACAGCAGCAGCAACAACAATAACACCAACAACAATACGCTAACAAAACTACAGCAGCAGCAACAACAATAACACCAACAACAATACGCTAACAAAACTACAGCAGCAGCAACAACAATAACACCAACAACAATACGCTAACAAAACTACAGCAGCAGCAACAACAATAACACCAACAACAATACGCTAACAAAACTACTAAGCAGAAAATAACAATACAAAACATTATAACTTTTTGAACTCTCACTTAGCAGAACTAAGATGGGTTATTAGCTAAAAAAAATTGTTTTATGTGCAATGCTGTTATTGACTCCCTGCCATAATTAGTATTTCAATTTCGAGTACCACGGAATCTGGAGCCTTGTGAAATATCTAGTTTAATCTTGGACCCTGCTGCCGCCATATTGTCGTAGACCCTGTATACAATAGCAACATATATACCGATTCTCTATGAAAAGGGAAAAAGGACCAGACTCGTTTGGATAACAGTTATACCACGCCCAATATGGGGCAGAGAGAACCCACTCCCCCAATGTACCCATACTTTAACACACTATTTTCCTTTTGTACGGAAGTACCCCTCCTAAAATCTTCTAAGAAATTCCTTAGATTCCAAGCACACAATGAGATACAACTTTTTACTTATTTTTTTAAATTTATTTTATTTATTTTTTTATTTTTTTTTATTTGGAAATTAGAAAAAAAAAAAAATTGTTTTATGAAAACAGAAAAATATCCCAAAAGAACCTAAAACAAACAGACAACATGGTCAATACCTCAATGGGTTCACTGTATGTTTCCAGAGTATCTCCAATACTGTTTTGGGCGCGTACTGCTCTAATGTCCGCTTGGACATTCTCATCAGCCGAACGCCGTTGCTTACCAGCGTAACGCCGGCTGCTTGCGACAGGTTCTTCGAATTCGGGTGTAACATGGAAATTTCCTATAAAGGGAAAAGTTGTATTATTGATGCAATTTACTTTACGTGGAAATTCCGCAGAGGTAGCAAATCTTATATTAAAGATAACAGATATATAAGTAGTCTATTCTGAAATATATTTCGCAAGTACAGACAACAACTTCGCTCTGAAAACGCTGATTGTTTGTATTTATATCAATTTTAAAAAAATATCAATCTAGTTCCCTTGGAAACAAACATAATAATATTGAAACTAAACAGTAATGAAGTGATTAAGTTAAACAACTCGAAGTGAGTAAAATTAACTTTGCTATTTTGGTATTATATTCTAGGAAGAAAACAACTCTGATTGTTAAATATAAAACCGCAACACAATGATATAAACTGGTTGTGAATAAACAAAGAAACAACATCAATTGTGTCGTAAAACAAAAAAACATAATGTTTTAAGTCTAAAGGTTTTATAAAGGAATGGTAAGGATAAAATAGATCAGTGTTTATTTTTGTCTGAAAGCTTACTGATTACCTGAGGCTCATACTAGCAACATTAGCGAAACATTTTCACCTGAAATGAAGTCACAATTCGAAAAAACTGTATCTGAAAATCGACCGAATAATATATATTAAAAAAAGCTCTAGCTGATTCGGTTGTTACAATTAAACTTAAGAACAACTATTTACATGCTGACAATTTTGCATGGTTTTTCACTATTGTCTCCCAACTCCGCATTGGATTATTCCCAAAACGTCCACAGGTTGGTTACTTCAAAAGTTGGATCACACGAAACACTATTACTGTCTACGACTTTGTCAGCTTTACCAATCCTGTAGCGTACCTTTAAGCTATAAAACTGAGAACAAAGCACCGTTTTCCCCTTCCTTATTTTAGGGAAGCAGTTCCCACCCCACCCTGACAGCTATATTGTGCTCTTACCGTACATCCACCATCGCGAAGCTCCCCAATCCTCAAAAAACATTTATTTGTGTCTGTAGCCTGTGGAAGCCGCATCTGCCGCCCTCTGTTGTCACATTCTTGGCTGGGTTTCGGCGTCGGTAGATCCTTGTTACCGAATGTCTGGATCGCAATGCGGTCTTCCGGGTGAATAGCCGAAAGGTCAAACTCCTTCAATAGGGTGATCTTACCCTAAGCAAATAGACCAGATTTGATTACTTTTAACTTTTAACAAGTTTTGGGTGTGGCATCACCGGGACACACCCTTCTCTTAACGAATGTACCTTTGGCTCTTTACGTGCATTACACATGACCTACGGCTTTCATTACGTCCCATCTGAAGGACGAAACAATAATAGTTATGTGTGCTACACAAGTGACAAGATCGGGACTCGAACCCAACTCTTGAGTCACCGCTTCGACACGACAATACAGTAGCCCATATACATCTCCCAATGCGCATGATCGGCACGCAAAGGATTATGGATGAAATCCGATTCCAAGCAACACCAACAGCCATCATGGCGCGGCTGATTTTACAGCAATGCGGCTAAGACTAAAAAACCTGGCACAGTTACATGTAAACTACAGCATGGCGTCCATCTTGGCAGATTGATTTATATATGTTGAACGTACTCGGTTAGCCAAGACACTTTGTGGGTTTTTTTTTGTTTGTTTTTTAAGATGGCGCTTGCGCATATTAGCCGGCTTTTGCATTGAAATAAATGTGGATACAAAAATAAATAAAATAAAAATAAATAAATAAATAAATAAAAATAAATAAAATAAATAAACAAATAGATACACAAATTTAAAAATAAGTAAATAAATAAATTAATAAATACATTAATTAAGAGTATAAAAAAATTAAAAATTAAAACAAAATGAATAAATTAATTAAATAAATACATAAATAGCATAAATCTTACCTTGATAATGAAATAGATCGTGTCTGTATTTGCAGTGTCTCGCTCAACGACCCTTCCATAAGCCACCTCCTCAATAAAGGAGTGAAAACACAACAGTTTCAAATCGCTGGCAGGAAACTTGGAGAAAAGTTCCTGCCCTCTAAAAACCAAACAGAAAGAAAAGTTAATCGACAAATTTTAATTTAAATATAGATCGAAATAATATTGAAAGCATAAATCGGAGTAAACATAATCCTGAAAGAATGAAATGTTATTATTACAAAACTATACTTTACACGTCTCAAATGTTGCATCGAAAAATATGTCGTCGGGGCACATTGCCTTTCAATTAATCTCCCAACATTTTGCTGGTTGGAATAGACCTTATGCATTGACGTCATCCAACTGCCATCTTAGAGGTAAAACGGTGACGAAACAATCGAATCGCACAGATTTGTACGCACGGCGCACAGGATTGGCCAATGAACAACCTCCTTTTGACCTCTAGGTGAGGGCGCCCTACTGAAATGACGTCATGTGCATAAGGTCTATTGCTCTTGATCATTTCCAAGAGTTGTTCGTGCTCAAAAACACCAACAGTGGGTTGTAATCCGTGAGTACTGATTAACAAACACATGCTAATTTGCCTCTTGAAATAATTCAGCGACACATACGATCCGCCATGTTTTGTAGTCCCCTATTATTTTGTTTCTAAAAAAAAAAAAAAATAGCGGACCGTGTTCGGTCATGAATTTACACCAAAAACATTCAATTTCAAGGAATATTTATGTGGATTATTATTCTATTCTAAACAATTATTTTCATCTTCATTTCGAATCGAAATACCTTTTAAAACTCTTAATCCGAAGGAAAAGTTTCAAGACTCTTCTCAAAACATATCTATTCAAATCATCATATACATAAATATTCTTTTGTTTCCTCTGAGCGCTTAGAGACTTTCTTTTGGAGGTATTAGGCGCTATAGAAATGCGGTTGTTATTATTATTATTATTATTATAAAAATTGTCCCTTTACGAACACTGATTTAGTTAACATTTAAATCACCCTCAGGCAACAATTTTTCAGAAAAAAATATATGTATTAACGCAGAAGAAGAAGAAATAGAAGAAGGAGAAAAAGAAAACACCCCTTACTTTGCGGTGCCAATTTTCTCTTCAAGTTCTTTCTCAAACATATCAGGGCATAACTCCATGAAAGTTTCCTTCTCGATCTCGAAGAGCTCCGTGTTTTCTCGACAGATGATGGAGGCTGTCCGTCTCCCAGCTCCAAGAAGAGCGAGCTCCTGCAAAGGACAGAATAAGAAATTAAGACTTTTGCAATAGATGTTTGACTGGCTTACACCACATCAAAGCACACGGCATAAAACAACTGAGAAATTATCTTAACATAACGTACAAGTTGGAGAACAAAGTCTCTGTCAATTACCAACGAACTTAAACATCATATTGTTGAATGCATATTGACATAGTGTATTTTGTACAAGTACAATTACCTGCATTATGATTCTTACAAAAGATGGTTTTAATCCGTCGTCTCACATGTATTTATCTAGGGTCGATTTCACAAAGCACTAAGATTCATCTTCAGATGAGTTCTCAGTATTACCATAGAGATTTGTATTGTGACATCACACTTTGCTTAGCAATTGGGAGTGAATTGGAGTTGAGATCAATCTTAACTCTTTGTGAAATCGAGCCAAGGTCTCCGATCATTCTGTTTGCTGTTGTTCATATCATTTATATATCTGTCATCGTTGCATATCATAGGAAAAGCATCATGGCACTATGCTTAACTTTTAACCTACGTGTTTGGCTAGGATGGTACAATGCTGCATGTTTATATATAGGACATTTTGAATTTTCGTCGTATGTTAATTATGTGACAATAGTTTATGTTCAAACCTACACAATAATGTCATTGTGAATAACCTGTACATGTCTTTGTTACCATCATCATGAAATACATGCTTAGTGAATTGAACAAATTATATTTTGGTAAAGTACGACCATAAAAATGTTTATAATTATAATATCATGTTTTATACTATCGAAAGCTGCTGTACTTCTAACCAAGTAATTTTTCATTGCCATTAATTTTAAGAGTGATTACCAAACGTATACCTTCCCTTTAAGATAATAGGTTATGGTTCATTTTAAAATCCAGAACAACAGTTAATTTGTTGACCTCAAAAAAATTGTGAGCGAGAAGCACCAGGGATGAAAATTTCTCAAATTCCAAGCCCCAAAATACGTGATTTTACAATTCCAATAATGTTCCCAATAATATAACTGACATCCCAGTTACGTCACTTACTCCAAAGCTTGACCCTTTCTCCATGACGTTGGTCGTTTCTGGGGTCACGACTCCTGTCTGCGCGTCTGCGATGTCAATCTGAACGAAGACGGACCCGGAAAAGATGAAGTAGAAGTTGTGTCCCACGTGACCCTGACGTAGTATGACACGCCCCTTTTCGCAGCTGGAAATAAATAACCATGGCGCTATTAGTGGAAAGTTGCATTCAAAATGTCATGAACACGTTGATCTTGATGAGACAATTACTTGGACGCTAGATGGCAGCAGACTTGCCAGGTTAACATCAACATTTCTTGCATTTCTGTACGCTCAGCATGCTGTAAACGCCGATAATAAATGGCTCTTTATAGCGACGCGTCGTGACAGCGCCCCTTTGCGTTACCCTCTCCACCAGTTTTGACCACTTTTGGATACCCAGACCGTAAGTCGGATACAGGTACCACTTTAAAGCCAAATATAAAAGAAAATACATCAAGTTTTTTTGTAGACGTTTGTGAAATGTGAACTCGATCGAGTAAACATCTAAAAGTACAATTGTGTAACTTTTCATAGAATGAAGGTTTTTTTCCCTGAAATATTGCCTTGAAAATTTATGTATTCTCTTGGTGGTGCTCTGTATTGCGAGCAACAAATGACAATGTTGAGAATGACGCCCGACCCCTCCCCCATCTTACCAGCTGTAGGTAGCTGCTCTACAGATTTCCATTCTCATTTGGTGAGTGAATCGCTCAAAACTTTTTAGATTCTTCAGGATACTATAGAGCGCCATGACGTCATCAGGGGTACGCTCCAACGGGGGTTTCAGTCCAATCTTCCGAGCCCAGTTCGGCACGTGAAGTTTCTGCGGTAGATTTATTAAAAAAAACGACAAGAAATTAAAATAAAGTAAATTTTGAAGTTGGAAGCAGAAACATTTTGGTAAAATTTCCAACTTTGGAATGTTGGTTTGCGACACAATATTATACTACAAGCAGAAGAAACACATGGATATGATTTTTAAATAGTGAATTTTCTGAAAACGGTTGTGTAAGAATATTTCGACGTTTCAATCAGTATGTCTTCATCGTCTCTTGGAGGATAAAGTGGAGTTAAGGTTTCATCATAACTAAAACTCCTTATCAATACTGATCTCCCAATAATTTGAGTTAACGATAAGTTAACGATAAGATAAAACTTCATGTCTTTAAAGAGTGACGGCTGCTTCTACACATACACGATCTTTCAATTTGCACCTGTTTGATAAATACATTTGTTTTCAAAACACAATAGGCAACTACAACTTATACTAACCTAAAACTAAAAATATTTTTGTAAACAAGAGCCTTACTAAAACAAATGGAAGCCACTATTTTAAACATTAAAAAAAGTATATATATAAACAATAATTCTTACCGAGTATTTCCTCGAATATTTTTCTTTTTCAAATGTAAGTTCTTCCTCCATAGTCCTCGTATTGTAGAAGTGGAGCTGAGCCAAGAATGTATCGATGTTCAGCTCTTTAGATGCGCGTATCATGCAGATTGCAACTCGAGTAATTCTCACAACTTTCATAACGATGGCTACAAAGAGCGCCCTCAGCTTTTGAAAAAAGACACAAAAGTTTGTTACTGGCGGAAGAAACGGCCAGTGTCTTTGTATTGTATGAGGGCCTGCTTCGTATTGTATGAAGGTAATAAGCTAGAAAACAAGACAGATTTCACATATAAACGATATTATTAGAGAAAGCAATAAAGAAAACAACTAACTTTGAGATGTACGACGCCCCCCCCCCCCAACAAAAGCCTACCCCCCAAAAAACAAAACAAAACAAAAACAGCAAAAAAAAATATAAATAAATAAATAACATTGACAAACAAGCCACATGCAAACCCACCCAGTTATTACTTATATGATTCAAAACTTCAAATCTTACTTTAAAAGCCACACAATTTAAATTTCCGTACCAAAAAGGTAAAACTTGTTTTTTTTTCCCCATCTATGATTAGTCTAAATCTTCGCCTATTTAATACTATTTTTATTCAAAATACATTTCCTTCAGGAACAAACATTACCGAATGTCGTAACGTGAAAACAACATAAACTACATCATAAAATTATATTTTTCCCCCTGCTTGGGTTGACCGCATCATTTTGAACTTTGAACTTTACCCTTGATTTCCTTTCTTCAGGAGTTTCATCATCAACTATTCCGCCAGTTACTTCTACAGCCTTATAATCAGCTAAGGTCAACACATGAGGGCGCATATCAACGCGACTTCCATTTCGGCTGAGTGGGGGCGTTGACTTCAGGCTTCCGCTTGTCAAAGCTCGCTTTAGAGCCGGATGCGTCTTCGTGAAATTGACTTGGGAGGTTGTTGGTGAGCCACCGGAAGAGGGCGTATCAGTTGATTGTGTGCGCCGTAACGCTGGGTTCATCGCAGCTGCCACGGATCTATCGCAAACAAGAAGAAAACAAACTCTTACGTCATTAGTTTATGTCTACGGAGCTCTGAAGGTGTTATCCAACATGTTGAGATCCTGAGATCATTTAACTTCAGGATGATGACATCATAAACGCAAGATGTCGTCAACATCTTGAGATAAATTATCTCGGGAAGATGACTGCCTGAAGTAACATGCCGTCTTCCCTAATTTTAAAATGTTTTTGTATCTTAGGATGTATAAAGATTTTGACATCTCGAGATACAGTATTTCTGGTTTGTCGACATCCTGAACGTAGGATGTCAACTCGAGATGACGACATCCTGATATGAGAACCCCAGATAAATCAAAGCATCTGAGAAGGAAGACAACATCCTACGTTCAAGATGTCGTCATCCCGAAATCAAACATCCCAGGATGTCGTCATTTTGACGTTTACGGCGTCATCATCTTCAGTTACTTATCCAAAGATCTCAACAAGATGGATGGCACATCCAGAGCCCCGTATTTATGTCATTATTACATAGCCTGGTGAGGGTAAGGCAACAGCGAAGTTGAACAAATCACCAACAATATTCAAAATCTACCTCAGGGGACAATGCGTCTTTTAGACCTTCAAACCTGTATTCGAAGCTTGCGTTTTCGTTTAGGACACGTAGAGACACACGACAGCAAGTCTCGTGGGAGTGTACAATGTTTCTTCGCGTAGTCACTTGCGGTGTCGCCTGGCTGATAGAGCTCCGTTACCACGCGACTAAACACTCGAGAACTTCACTGTTTGGGGCAAAATATCATGATGATACATTTATTACAAATGGCAGATGCATATTACTTAGAGTAAAACATAATTCTCTCCTGTCATTGTTGCGTTGCTCTGATTTGTGGCTGTAAAAGGGCTTGGGACGTCCATCCTTTGGGAGTACAATGTGATTTTCTGTTCTTTTTTAATTTTAGTGTGCAAATGTTTATGTAATCGCTTTTGAAACTATAAAAACGAGCATAAATATTTGTACCAAGACAGGCAGAAACAAAACTATAAAACACTCGTTTCGTACGCTCGCGTGATGATGGTGACGGTGGTGGTGTTGGTGGTGGGGGGGGGGGGGGGGTACCGATACCCTAATATCTAAAACTGACATTGTTCCATAATCTTCTAAACAATGTATCTGTTCAGGCCTTTGGGTCACAATTTTGGTTGCTCTTGCAGTGTCCTGTGGTTCCATTACCAGAACGATAAAAAGGAATGACAAAGCAAATATAATAGTTGCCTTTTCTCCCCCAGTTTAAAAAAGAGGACATCGACATGGCTTGTAGGTAATTATACTAAAGCATTACAACAAGAACTGTTACTAGTGCGTTTACTCTCCTTGAATCAATATGAGGTACGGCAGTGGTGACAATGTTTCAGGACAACAACATGGCTTTAGGTCATTATACTAAGGCATCATAAGAAGAAATCTATCAGTTAGCTCCACAATAAAATAAAATTACCGTTCATAAAATTATTGTATTCTTACTGGGTTAAACGTACTGTTGCGTGTCGTACACAATTTCAGTTCCAATCTATTTTCCACAAAGTGCAGCGTGCCACTCGTTACAACTTTGTCAAAAGATTAAAACCACGAAATGTGACATCATTTTCGTGCAACATTGGCATCCATAATTAAAATAGACATGGAAGGCTTTAATACGGTCATGCATCATAATTATGTCAACCTGTATGCACTTTACGTCACGGAAGGACAGCCAGGGTAAATAGGCTTAAATGACACACGGATGTTTAGTGCAATTTTGAAGCGCGGACGGGATAACTAATTTGAATGGCTTGGGATGAAGGGATATCTCCTGCATAATGAACGACTAACATGCCGTGTCATGGGGCTAAAACAAATATTAAACAATTGCAACAAATAAGTATCACAATTAACAAAATAAAACTAACAAGAAGCGTTCGGACTTAAACGGTATATAAACCATTGGACATGAAACTAATTTGTTTCTGATATGCGTACTGTCTTTGAATCATTATGAACATTTTTCACAAAACGCCGCTACTAGTTTGGTCCAGACAGTAAGGTAAGCGTTGGTTATAGTGACAACAAGAACTGTTCCTGGTGCGTTTACTCTCTTTGAATCAATATGAGGTACGGCAGTGGTGACAATGTTTCACAAACCGCCGCTACTTGTTTGATCCAGAGGTAAGGTAAGCGTTGGTTATAGTGACAACAAGAAGTGTTACTGCTGCGTTTACTCTCTTTGAATCAATATGAGGTACGGCAGTGGTGACAATGTTTCACAAACCGCCGCTACTTGTTTGATCCAGACAGTAAGGTAAGCGTTGGTTATAGTGACAACAAGAACTGTTACTGCTGCGTTTACTCTCTTTGAATCAATATGAGGTACGGCAGTGGTGACAATGTTTAAAAAACCGCCGCTACTGGTTTGGTCCAGAGGTAAGGTAAGCGTTGGTTATAGTGACAACAAGAACTGTTACTGCTGCGTTTACTCTCTTTGAATCAATATGAGGCACGGCAGTGGTGACAATGTTTCGTAAACCGCCGCTACTGGTTTGGTCCAGAGATAAGGTAAGCATTGGTTGTAGGTACAAACAGAACTGTTACTAGTGAGCTTACTCTCTTTGAAACAATATGAGGTACGGCGTTTTGAAGCAGGTACTTGGAAAACTAAATGTATGGGTACTCTCTATGAATCAAAGATAAGGTACATCATTAATACAACTGGGATAACAACCGTTGCTGCTGGAGTACACACTATCTTTGACACACGATAAGATACATGAGTGTAATGTTGAGAGAACTGCTACTGGTATACCTGCTCTCTTTGCATCAAGATAAGGTACAGATGGTATACTAAATAAACCTTTGGTTTGCATAACCCAAATAATGGAAAAATAAATGGCATTGTGTTTGATGGAAAAAAAAACCCATCAACACATGAAAATTACGATCTTGGAATTGCTGGCAGTTTGGTGATAAGATTAAATCATGTACAGCTAATGAAATATATTAATTTTATGTTTGTTCCTTTAAGCTGTCATTTGTCAAAACCTCACAATGAAGCAATTTTCCCAAGCGTCTGCATTTCCGCACAAGCGACAAGCTTTTCCTTTAAACTTGTTACAACTTATCAGATGCGACGTCTCTTTTCGTATTTTGGCGAAGGGGCACAACCTCTCTCCCTAGATTTCACAAGGACTCAATTTCACGAGGAGAAATTCCACCCTGTCTTACAAAGTGTTCTCGGTGCTGTATTAGAAACAACTCACAAAAACCGCACCGTGGACCGTGAAAAAAGAGAGAGAAAGAGAGAAAGAGCAAAAAAAAAAAAAAAAAAAAAAAAAAAAAGACCTCACCAAATTTGATAGTATTTTGAGGCTGTAAATTAAACTAATTAAATCGCCAGATCACGCCTGACGCCCCAGAGGACGCCCGGACTCCTGACTTAGGTTTTTAGGAAATTCTGCCTCTTTGCTACAACTTGTTTTGCACTTGAGAGGGTCTGGTGAAGTTGGGTGGCAATATATCGCTGACTGAGTGCCATGGGGCTTTCAAAGGAAAAACACAGAGGGTAGTTCTGTTTCGACTGTTATTCTCTTCTTAAGTTAAAGCTAATGATGGGTGATTGTGTCAGAGCGCGGCAATTACGAATCAATATCATACGTTATTGCTGAAACTTATTATATTTCATATATAATGTTCGAAGATTTTCTTTACGCGGAAGGTTAATGAATAAACATATTTATGGGTGAAAACCAAGTCATACTCTCTTATTAGAATGAGTGTAAAATCTGAGAGCAAGCATATAACGTCTCGATATTTCGAGCAGTGTTTTTTGCTTGTTTTCAGGAATATTCACTAGATGATTTTGACTTGAAGAAGCGTTTTCACTATACAAAATCTGTTTTGGGTACATCAGGACAAAAATTCCATTTTGGGTACCTCTGCATAAACTCTTTTTTTTTTAGGGGGAGGGGTTGTTGATCGAGACTAAACTCCATTTTTGAGTACCTCGGAACAAAACTTCTTTAAGGGTATCTCGGGACAAACCTCTTTTGGGATTACTCGGAATAACACCCCTTTTTGGGTTACCTGGAGACAAAACTCCTCTTCAAGGTACCTCGGAACAAGCCTCCTCTTTGGGTAACCCGGAGACAAAACTGCTTTTTAGGTACCTCGGAACAACACCCCTTTTTGGGTAACCTGGAGACAAAACTCCTTTTTAGGGTATCTCATGACAAGACTCGTGTTTGGGTACAGTCGAGACAAACTCTTGTCTGGGTCAGACAGACTCGCAATCGTGGTCAAATCGAACCCAGATCTTGTGTCAAATTTTCAACTGGAACGCAGACCAATAATATGTATTAATGATTTTCAGTAACATTTACGTGTGGTAAAGATTTCTTTATTTCTAAGTTAATAACGCAAAGGCGGACAACATATTGATTTACAATTAACTCCCCCATCCCGACCCCGCTTCAAAACACTGTTTTCATGACATGCCGTATAAAGGATAATATCCCACAACAATGGGATTGTCTTCCAAAATCAAATCGAAACCATTCGACAATGAATTTTAATTTGGGTTCGAAAGACACGTCATATCGATTAGAAATCGCTATATTGTATCGTTGCAACCCCCGCACATCGTCACAGTATATCGCTGGGAGTAAACTCTCGACAGCAAAGTCCTACACTTACGGTGTAATTATAGCTTAGGACCGCCCCGTGAAATACAGTGAAGAAAGCTCAGAACAAGCGTGTACTGTTAATCTACAAGACTTCGGGCCATTGTGAAAAAGGGGGATAAAAACGTAGTTGAAGAAAAACTAGGACTCGAAAGCTGGAAAGAAACAGTTGAACTGAAAGGGGAAGGAGTGCAAATGCCGTTTTCTTCTTCTTCTTTTTTTCCTTTTCTTTTTTAAGAACATTGAAGTGTTATTACAGTGAGTAGGATTTGGCAGAGTATAAATTATCACAACTTCCAGAATTTGAGGGAAATGAACAATTGCAGTTCTACGTTTCTGGTTTGTACCACTGGGGTTATATACTGTCATTCAGTTAATTGAATCTGGCAGTTTGGATTTCGTTGCAAAGTGGAGGGGGGGGGGTGATCGGGTTATAACAGCGTCTCATCAGTGTTTTGATACTTTATTAGAGGCAAGTGATTAATCAGAGATGGCAGATGACGGGAGCGACATTTTTGGTTTGTTTCGTTATATACTTTATTTGTAATTTGTTATTTGAGTTGTTTATTTCATTGTTTTTGTAAAAGAAAGAAAAGACAAAAAACAACAACAGTTCTTTAACTTGATTCCCAATGCAATGTTAGCAATGAGTTTTTATGTTTCATTTCATTTTGTCACATCTGTATTCATTTTTGTCTTCCGTTTTCCTAACATTCATGTTTTGTTTTGATGAGGGCATCAGGGGTGTCGTGTCAAATATCTTCACTCGTCAGGAAATAGAAATGTGCCCAAAGGGAAGGATCACCTTTGCTATAAAGTAACTTGCACTCTTAAACTTCTTGTCAAACTGGAGCGATCAATTTATGGATGCCCGTAGGGGTGATTTTTTTATCTTGTCTTTATTTCCTTTCGTAACTGGTGACTGGTGTGCGCCATACTTGGTGAGGATGGAATGAGAGCTGGGGTGAAATGTGGGTGGAAGTAGGTGAGGGGGGGGGGGGGTTAAGGCCAGGGAAATCTTGAAATAGCCCTAGCAGAGTTCGGTACATCGTGTTTATTATGTTTGGATTTAGTGTCCTTGCGTTCCCGCGGATGGAATGCGTCATAACCTGTGAGGGTTGAGGTGAGGGGCTGGGTAAGGATTGGGGGTAAGGGCTGGGGATGGGGGTTGAGGCGAGGATTGGGGGTAAGGGTTAGGGGATTAGGGGTGAGGGTTGGAGTAGTGGCTGGGTTGAGGATTGAGATGATCGGATGGGCAAGGGATGGAGAGGGGGTTGGGGGTGAGGGTTGGGTGTGGGCTGGGATGAGGGTCGGAGTAAGGCTGACATGGGTTGGGATGGGGTTGGGTGCATGGTTGGGGTGAGGGTTAGGGAGGGAGGGTTGACATTGGAGTGAGGGGGTTGGCGTGAGGGTTGGGATTAGAGTGATGGTTGGGGTGGGCGTTGGAGTGAAAGTTGAGTTGAGGGTTGGAGTGAAGGTTAGGATTGGAGCGAGGGTTGGGGTCGGGGTTGGAGTTTGGGTTGGGGTTGGAATGGGGGTTGGAGTTAGGGTAGGGGTTGGGGTTAGAGTGAGGTTTTGAAGATAGTTAAGGTGAGTGTTGATTGATGGTTGGACAACGGTTGGAGTGGGGTTTTGGGTGAAAGTTGGGCTGAGGACTTGAATGAGGGTCGGGGTGTTGATTGGATTAGGGATAGGCAATGGTTGGGGTAAGGGTTTGGTTTGGGTTAGGGTTGTGGAGAGAGTTGGGTTGAAGAATTGGGCTAGTTTTAGTATGAGGGCTGTGTTGAGGGTTGGGGTGGGGATTGTATTGTGGTTTGGTTGAGAGTGGGGAAGGGCTGGACAGTTTGGGCAGATGGTTTGGGTGGACTGTTTGTTACAAGTGAGGGTAGGATGGTGCAGACAGGCTTCAGTTCCCCTAATCACGCAACCATAATTAATCTTAAGGAAAGTGTGTCTCCACACGTACAAAACGGTAAACATGTATGTTTAACCCATTTGGATATTTTTCCCTACCTTAGTGTCTCGAAGTCCAGTGGAGTCGTCCCTCCATTGCGCTCATTGGAAAATGCCAACCGTCGTCCCCTTGGAAAATCTGGTTCCCTAACTTCATCTTCTAGATCCTCAAAGTGGCCGGTACCAGCTTTCCATTTCGTCCTCCTATAGGAAGTGAACGCACAAGAGAGCGAGATTAAAAATGGCGTCAGAAATAGTACACCCATAGGATACGGGTTAGTAACTACGGTTGAAAAGTGAAATAAAAAAAATAAGAAGTCTGGAAAACCTGTCACTATTCAGAATTGGCCCGGATTCCAGGTCCCAGGTGGCATGACCGATTTGAGGGCCAGTCTGACCCGGAAAAGGCTGAACATGGGATGTTGAGCCATTTCTAGGTCACTTTTGAAACAGATTCCGGATCATATTAACCCTAGAAATGGGGTCAGGTCTCCAACTGATACATATCCGGGTCAATTCTGATCAGGATTTTTTATTTTTTTTTTTTTCTTCTGTTATTTATTTTTTTTATTAGAGGGAGAAAATGTATCAGAACTAGGGAATCGATCAGCTGTAGTAAAGGGATGTTTATGTTGTGTTTTAAATCTAGAAATATTAATGAAATGTCTTCTCTAATTAAATATTTAAACCATTCATAAAAAAAATAATAATAATGGGAGCATTATTGTTTTTGTTTTTTTACAGTAAAGATGTTTTAAATATATATATATATTTGAACATCATACTTTGACACGAACTTCTGTCCTGGCCATTCACTTTCTCATGATTTGTCGATTGATAGTAAACGGAGTATTTCAACATAATTTTTTAATGATGGGAGACAACCGCGTGTTCCTTTGACCATAAAACTACAGTTTCAATTAATTATTGAACACGAAAACCGAATAAACATTCGAGTTTATGAACTTCCAATATTCTCAAATGCATTTTTAAACAGCTTCGATTTTGTAACTTGGGCTGGATGTATTCGATTACAAGTAATAGAAATTTGACTCTCTGTGTAGTATCGAATTTCAGGTTAAAGGGTGTGATCTCATGTAAGGTTTCATGACATTAAGTCAAATTGCAATTTCACTGAAACAAACAAGAATGGTGATTGGTGAATGGGTTAGGGACGTAGGAGTCTAGCGACCATCAACACCCATGACATACGGTGCCTCCTCTTAATCATGTAGTAATAAGATTGTTGCCATCATTACAAACGTCCAGCCTTATCTTGATTGTAAGACAGTTAATATACCAGCAAGGGTAGTTTTGAACGATACAAATGTTGTACTTTATCTTGATGTAAATATTATAGTAAGCGTACAAGTAAGGGTAGTTTAGCAACAATGCCAATACTGTACCTTATCTTGATGCAAAAAAGTGATCATACCAGTAACAATTTGTCTGCCAACAATACAAATGTTGCACTTTACTTTGGTTTAAAGAGATTAAGCGTACGAGTAGCAGTAAATTTGTCAACATTACCGATACTGTACCTTATCTTGGTTCAAAGATCGTGAGCAAACAAGTAGCAACACTGTTTGCCAACATTACCAATTATGTACCTTATCTTAATTCAAAGAGAGAAAGCATACCAGTAGCAGTAGTTCTGTCAATATTACCAATGCTGTACCTTATGTTGATTCAAAGATAGTGAGCATATAAGTAAAAGTAGTTTTGCCAACATAATTGAGATACATTCATCATGATTCAAAGATACTAAACATACGGGCGACAGTTTACCCTTCCTCAAAGGAATTAATCTTGCTAGGCAGCAAACTCACCAAAATGAAACCCCTCAACTAATCGGAACGACCGAGACCTTGATGCGAGTCGCGTGACACATCAAACGATACACACTGACAATGCCCACTTCGTAAATGAATTAAAAGCACTTGCGTCGATCGTATGAATTATCGACCAGGTGTGGTAAACAGAGAGGTGAGTTAACCGTCTCTCGAATTACAGACTTTTACGACTAAGACCCAAGATATTGGTATCGCCTCGTCTGACCAAGTCGCTCACACTACTGCAAGCCTTGGTAGGTCATTCTTGGATGATTGTAAATAATTATCTAGACGAAGATTTAACAAACACCGTCCCTTCTAGTTAGACGTTAACTGGCACCCTTATAAATGAAAAGCTTAAAGGCAAAGTATACCTTCGTTTTCTTAAACCGTTCGATTGTTTTAATCATAATTTGAATGCAGATATATACAATGAAACCAACATGTGAAAGTTTCATTTCAAAAGGTGGTGGCGTTTTTGAGGTATCGCTGAAAATCTGGAGCTGTTATTGTCCACGCAGGAATAATAATCCGCAATAAGAAAATACAATCTGAAAAACGTTTCATGCAGAAACGTTTCTCAGATTAAACTGTTTAGGAATCTCTCTCTCTCTCTCTCTCTCT
>JAMKCF010000144.1:25034-45034 GCA_023634235.1 Pisaster brevispinus
AATCATCCACATTTATAATTCTTCGTTCTTAAAGGTTGACAAATTCATGGTCAATTAAAATAGAGAGCTTCTTTTAGAGTATGCTTTCCTAAAAAAAAGAAAAAGGAAAACAAAGTTTCTCCTTAGTGTGTTCAGTGATAGTAAGTAAGAACATGTTTTTAAGTTGAGCACTTTCAATATAAAAATGTTGCACACAAAATATGGTTCATCTCCAGTGTGGACTCTCCGGTGTGTAAGTTTTACTCCTACTTGTTCTAGCTCAGTTTCTTAATTTATTTCAATTACAGTTATACTGTTTAGTTTTTAACCAGTGCCATTGTTCAGCACACGCTTGCATGATTAAGACGCAATATAAATGTTGATTTTATTATTCTCATTGTTATTAGAGGGAAACGTTGCCTTGGATTGGGCGATTTGGGCTCTAAATAGCGTTTTTTTTATGAAATGAATTTAAATGAATATGGTTGGAAATATGTTTTAGAAGTAGAACATAATGATCCACACATAATATGCCTCGGAATTGTGTGGTTTTCCGTTTACTTTGTGAACCAAACACTGTCCGCCATTTTGGGGAGTCCAAAATTTTGACTCACCAAAATGGCGGACCGTGTTAGTTCACAAAGTATAAGGAAAACCACAGTTTTCTTCCTAACCATATTAATCAATTCAATTCATTTCATAACAAACGCTTTTAGAGCCCAAATTGCCCAATCCACAACAGCGTGTCCCTTTATGTTCAAATGATGTCAAAATCCAAACCCTTTGATGACGTCACATTTCAAATCAGATGGTTCGGGGTATTATGTATTAAGAGACACCAACATGGGTGTGCTTTTTCTACACTAATAATTGTAAAAAAAAAAGTTCGCTTATGTTTGAGCTAAGATATTTTGTTAATTTCAATATTTAACACTATTTTCTTAGACTAATGTTCGACAAAATAGGTTTTTACTCTATTTGAGACTTTGGAGAAATTTTTACATTATCCTGCAATATTAAAATGCTAAATTGAGGCGCTTAAACTATTGAGTTAGGGTTTTTCTTAAAAAAAAAATTAAAAAAAACCACCAAAACATTCCTTCTAAAAAAATAAATAAATAAATAAATAAATAAAACAAGAGCTAGGCCTAGACCCTAGTAAATAACAAGTAATAAATAAACACATAACATACATAATCAAACAAATAAGGGAGAACATAAGAATACATAACATAAATAAATGACAAAAATAATTAAATAGGGAAAACAAAATAATAATCAAAGTTATAAGAATAAATCAATTAGTAAATTAGTTAAGAAGTAAACAAATTGAAAGTGTTCTTTAACATTTACTTTGATATCAAGCTCCTGGTGATACAAGTTTAAAACAGAATAATATACTGACTATACAGAACGTCACAAGAAAGCTCAAAGGAAATAATTGTATATTCATATGTTTTTTTTCGAATTATGATTAATGGTTGGATCAAGGAATAACATTATTCCGTTGAAGTAGGGGAATCGAACTTACATTTCAAGGAGATCATTTCCCCATCGGTGGTACAACATATCCGCAGTCCAGAAGCTGCTCCTGATTTGTTGCTTGAAGACACTGTCGCTCATAATGCCACTTTTCTTTCTCAGTTTCAACCTCTGCACTAAGTCCCTCTTAAGATCGACAAGCATCGACGCCTTCTCCTCTTGGAATCGTGCCTCCAACCCCGCCCTAGTGGACGTGGAAGGTCTCGGCACCTCCAGCTGATCAACGCGTCCCTTTACAGCCCCAGAGTTGCTGTCCTGGAAGCCCAACGAAGCGAAGCTTTCGACTTGGTCAGCGTTCTCAGTGGAAAGCTGGGCGTGGTGCTGCGATTGAACGTCTAGCCTTGATCTTTCTCCAATCTCACTTGAGACTGATTCTTCACTTTCTGCGCAACCATGCCCTTCATTCGATTCCAAGTCGAGCGGATGCGCGCAATCTTTTCCCCTGTTGGGGTCGTGCGGAAGGAAGCCTTGCTTTATACTCTCCGTGATTGCTTCCGGTTGGGTACTTTTATCACATTTACAAAGACGGGATGGGTTGCGTAAATCAACTATTTCCATCGACAGGTTCTGAAATCGACCAGTAACATCCGAGTCAGGGGTAGTTTCTGAACCTGGAATTATGCCCCGGGCTTGGGAAACATGGCAGTCAGAGATGGAAAACCTCTCGTTGGTTTCATCCGTAAAGTTCTTTTCAGCTTGACAAACTTTCATTCCACTATCCTCGGATGACATTTTTGTCTCTGCTTCCTGCAACATTTCGTTGTCTGAATTTTCCCTCAAAAGTAGCCCCCTAACATCCATTTCAAGACGCTGGTTTCGGTCATCATGCGCGCTGCTCTTGGCATATCTAGTTGTGGGGAAAGCACTTGCTGGACGTGCCCGGTAAGACCGGGATTTACCAGATGGCGGGCGTGCACTGGCAGGTCTAGGTGGTCGTGGACGGGCACTAGACGGCCGTCCAGAGCTAGGCCTAGAAATTAAGAACTTATCACTAGTTTGAAAGATCTCGGCTATGTATTCGCTTGCGAAGGAAGGTTGTGGAGAAGGACACCGGCACGATGACGGGCTCTTGATGGAAAGCTCACGGCAGGTCGATTCTCCCGATGGACTGGTTGGCGTAACCCAACTCTTTGAAGCCACGCTTGCCCGTGAGATTTGTTTCCTGGCTGCAAGAGACCCACTCTTCGGTCGAGCACCCGAATTCACTTTTTCGTGTAGATTCGGGTGGTTTTCGTAAAGATTCGGGTGGCTCACAGGGAGTGCTATAGACTTTCGCCTAGTCCTTGTAAAGTTTGGAGAATTTGATTTCCTGGTCATGACAGACTGCTTTGTTTCGAAATGTAGAGGACTACGGGGTTTGTCAGTGGGGTTTCCGTTCCAGGTCCAGGTTAGCTGGGAGTCATTCCGCTCGGGAACGCCTTCGTCGCTGGTCTCCTCTCGTCTAACTCTGGACGACAGCTGAGCGTCTCGATTTGTGATTTTTGAAACTGCATCTTGATCTGATTCGGTTGAAATTTTCGTTGTTACAGTCACATGTCGTTTGGTTTTTGCAGAAGCGGCTCGCGTTACTTTAGCTGATGATGAAATATGTCCCAAGACTACGCTTTTATGTGGTTCTTTTGCACGTTGTGTTTGCTTGTGGTTTCGTCCCGTATTGGTTCCGGAACTCGGCGGTGGTGCATTCTTCGGAACATACTTCGTGGTTCTATCGGGTGTATTTGCACTCTGAACGGCAGCTATGGGATCCTGCGATCCGGTTGAGGTAGAGGTTTGTACCGCATAGGGGATGGATACCGTGGCTGGCTGGTGGGACGTTGGGGCGGGCGGAGGACTGGCATCAGCCTGGGAGTCTCCTTGTTGGACCACCGGAATGGTCCTCCTTGTCCGCCATAAAACCATACTGCTTCTTGTTCCTCTTCAGTTCTGACAAAACAAGAATAGAGATAACCTCTTGATAACATTGTCAACTCAATAAATCGCCTAAGTTGATAAATTTGATTCACGGTCACCATAAATGTCAATTTTAGAAACCAAATTTCAAATTGTTCCTGATTTCAGACACACTTTGGGGTAGAATAAATACTGTTTATCAAACAAAATCATACCAAAAAGAAAAATGTCAAAGTTGAAATGTTTACTGGTAAATTGTAAACTTGAGACAAGTACCAATAACTTGTATACATGTACATGGGTTAAAGGTAAGTTCACTCGACTTTAAGGTGTTGGCGTTTTGACATGGCAGTTTCAGGGGGTAATTTAATATTCATCGTCTAGTTTTCTGGTTTTCCATTGGCACACCGTAAAACCAAACAAACTTCATTGAATCTTTGGTGATCAAGTTTCGGTTAAAATAAGCAAAACCAGTTTGTTTTGAGAGTGTTTTTTTTTTGTATGCTTGTTCATTTTAAATGCTTATTTTGGCTGCGCCTGTAGGGCAAATAAGATTCGGTAATTGTTGTTATCTTAAAATGCATTGTTACAGTATTACAGACGCGAATTTTTCTCTGGAGAATTGTTAATGATATGAAACTTATAGTCAGTAAGTTTTCTAGATTGAAGCAAATTTTTAAGGATTTTACCAGCCAAGTGCTTTGTCTTCAGTTGAAAGGGAGGGAACACCTTTCGTAACTATTAAACAAAAAATCAATGACGGTAAAAGTTACTTGATACAGAGCAATGGAGAGATGTTGATATTATTAAACATTGTTAGAAACGACTAGCATTTTAAATTATTGTAGTTTTAGAGAAAGAGGTAATTTGTCACCAATAATTTGTATCTGAGAAAGGCTTCAGGCATGCATTTATGTTAAACAAGAATCCTAACTACAAGTCTCTTATACAAACAACAATGTTATCTTAAATTGTACAATAGTCGCTTTTAGTCTAGTTGTTTACTTATGGGCCAGTGCTGAGAATCCTGGGCGCCTGTTGCTATTAAACAATTACAATGCCAAGAATAAAGTCGAACTCTTCAAAGTTATTTATTATTATTATTTTTTTTTACTTTTTATTTTTTTTTTCCTTTTAATCAATACACAATTTATCTTAATAATATTTTGACGATGTTAAAGAAACTACGGTTTCGACTGGCAAAATAAATATCACCCACCAGGGTGACAACCTCAACCCCGACACCACTCCCCCACTCTAATCAGATAAAAGAATCAAATCTGAAGTTGACTAAAAAACAACAACTCAATGCTGTCCATGTAAACAATATTTGTATTGAGGTGCAAATGTTGCAAGAACGCAAATTGGGTCACACATGCCCCCCCCCCCGAAAAAACAAACAAACAAAAAACAAAAAACGGTATTCTTTATGTTACTTTGTGATGTATCGATGTCAATGCAGTGCAGAGTGTATTGTTGATCGCATTCCGGATTACGGAGGTAGGAGGTTCAAGTCCCGCTCTAGTAATTTTTTTCTTCATTTTTATTATTTTTTTTTAATGTACCCATTAGAGTTTCTCTTGTGGTTATTTACCTTGACATCATGATTGTTCATCTTTGCAGTTATTAGGTTTTGGTAGCAGTTTCCAGCAACATGTTAAAATCGTATTAATCCATTCTCATTGAAAAGGTAAGTTTTTCAGTTTTAGGAACCGTTCGATTGTTTTAATCCTATATAAATGATTTTTTTTTTGTATAAAGAAAAAAGAACCTGTAAAAACTTCATTTCAAAAGCTGGTAGCGTTTTTGAAATTCTAAAAGTCCAGGCAAGATTATTAATCCGTAAGTGGAATACACAATCTGAGAACCATTTTATGCATGAAACGTTTCTCTGATTGATTTTTTTAGGAAGCCCTTTCCCCAAAACCACATTCCTTGAAATGGAATCGTTTCTCAAAACGTTATACATTATCAACAGCTACAGTGCTTTGTACCAAGAAAATGTTTGTGTTAATTAATTTGTGGAGTAACTACCAAAGGTATACCTTCCTTTTAATACCAATTCATACAGGACGAATGTTAAATAATGTATCTAGGACCTATACAAGACAGTCTTATCTAGATAATGTTACGTTATTTGTTAGTATTTAGAGCAACATGGAGGCTGGATGTACCCATTGCTTACGTCATTCGCCATACAACCGTCATTGTATAACAACTCACCTCAATGAAAAACCCGAATTACTGTTTTCCTGCGAAGGTTAATTTCCTCCATCATGACTTTAAAAACAAAATGCTTTAGTGTTCATTACAGCTCACCATGCCTAACACACACCCCTTGACTCGCTGGTACTTGAAAACTGTTAAATGTTGCAAAGGTCAGAATAACAACGGGTGACCTTACATCAGACAGAGTCGTAACGTTCAGCATATTCTGACCAAGCAAGACGAGTTTATTTCCAACTAAATTTCCTTACAAATTCAAGTTGCAGTTTGCATGTCTCTTGTTACGCCATGAAGAAAACAGAGGTGACAACAGCTCTTCGGTGCTGTTCACAAAACTAAAAGTGCCTTGCGTAGGAATACTTCCACTAGATTACCGTACCACTTTGGTGAATTCCTCAGAAGTTTTCAGTCCACGCCAATTATAGCTTTGTGTAGACCTTACATGAGTGTACAATCCAATAATACTTCAATGGCCAGGAACCATACAGGTGCGTCTGGGCGCTTTTGATGTTGTTCTAAGAGCTCTCTAAAGTCGCTTAATCTCTTTTGAATGGTGTTTGTGTACATCGCCAAGCGACTGTTATACGGCTTCGCGATCGATACAGTCGATAGTGTTCTTGTATTGGAGCCTAAACGACCCGGTGTAAACATTACAAGGCATGGCCCGAATGTGGGTTTGGAAAAAATGAACAATGTTCAGATTTTTTAACTTCAATTTTCTCAGACCGTTAGAAAGTAGAAAATAAGTCAACAATGAAAGTTATGTTAATGAAAGTTAAACCACTGGTAGTTTACGAAACATATTTTGTTTTAAGATTAATTTAATTGACTTAAATTGCTAAGACTTAATTGAGTGAAGGACTCAAGTTTATCGTTTCAATAACTTTAATTTACAACAAGTACATTTTTCAGACAATACGCTGTGTGTGCTGTGGGGGGGGGGGGGTAGAAGACGATGCAAGTAAACAACAATCAGGTTCCACAAATATTTCCACTTATTAAATATTTGAATACGCTAATGACTTTTAACGATTACGGGGCTAATCAATTTTAAAATGGCTTACATGTTAATACTCGCTTCCGGTATAGGTGCTTCATTACTAACATCTCATTAGATAGAAAGTCATGAATTTTACATTATGTTTTCCAGAAACAGATCAAATGGGAATTAACTATTTATGCGGGTACGGTAACGGAAGCACCGTCGGGGAGCATCACGTCTTGATCAAGACCACCACGCTTGGGTGAAGACAGTCTACTTGGAAGTTGCAGTCCTCCTAAAACGGGGTAGGCCTACCTAAAAAAAAAAGGCCAAGTTTACCCTTTTTTTTAAAGAGGGATATTTGAAAAGTGACACCAAACACGAACAATGTTTGACAACACGTTGTTTGACTTGATGCCACACCAGTAGGTATTTGAACAACTCACTTTACGATTCAGAATTTCAACTAGTTGCTTTGTCCCTGCGTTCGCAGTCTGCTGGCACAACTTGAGAATAAAATCTCCATTCTTAAAACTAAGAGTTCGCCGTTCTCAAACAGACTGGGCGGGTATCATAAGTGTTCGATTTTACGGTTCCAAACCCAGGCTTCTGGGAAAGTAGAATATGAACCAGGTCTGGGCAGTCTACTCGTTAAGGAGGGCGTTTCACACACAATACTGAAGTAAATAGCTGACAGTTTCGAAAGTATTAAAAAAAAAAAAAAAAAAATCACCTGAAAAAAGGTTGATATTTCGGTAAGAACATTTCGCGTGACGTGGCTGAGTGTCCGCCGACTCGACTTCTTCCAGTCGTCAGAGTGTGGGTTGGAATTCCGGTCGTGACACTTCTGTACTTGACAAAACAAAATTACCATAATTGCTTCTCGTCACCCAGGAGTAAATGGGTACATTGCGTGGGTAGAGATTGCGGGTGCGAATGATCTGGGTTGCCGGTGCTGCGTACCCCCAAAGGAGTTGATGATGTTTAACGAATGATCAAGGCCCAACGAACAGGGGCGAGTCATGACGTAAGGCGCTTAATTTGACAACATGACTTTAATAAATATCAAATAAATATATTTTATCGTACAATATGCAAACTACTATACTTCAAGTGACCATTGTTGTCCCCTAAATCTAATTTGGTTTGAACAATTCGTAACAATTTGACTTGTACATTAATTTGGTCTATAGACAGATGCAAGTTCTCTTAACAAAAGACATATCGTTCAAAGGTTTCAAATTAAAAAGTGTGAAGTGAAACCGTGCTGGTAACAAATATCGCTTTTTCGAATGATCACAAATCGATAAAGACATGTGTTGAAAACACACTCCCAATGTTTTGATCTCCGCTTGTGATGGTTGAGACGATCCTGAATCTTGCCGGGGGCCATTAATCGAATAAGTCAATCCGGATTAAACTTAATCCATTAGGGTTTATCAGACAGAATTATTGATCCGCTAGTGTTGCATTATGAAAGAGTGTTTGACAGCTCTTGGGATGTTAGACAGTTAGTAGTTTCTTTTGTTCGTCAGAAGTGTCCTTCAACGAAAGCAGAATCATACTATTCCAACTGTCATACCCTAGGGCCGTATCACACGATCGAGGCAACTTAGCAACCAGCTCCGGGCAATCCGCAAGAAGATGAAGATGCAGACGGTGATGATGATAATAAATTAGAATGAGAAAAAGAAGGGTGAAAATCATTTGAATGTTATGGTAACTGTTGGCGGTCTCCCTATCTTTGTCAATATCTTAACTCGGCCAGAAGAAGTCATTCAACAAGTAACTGCAGCGTGTAGCCAGGGATCACAGCCGACCTTGAAATGCAAATTGGGAAGTGGCAAAAGACGGATCACCATAAGGGGATACGACTTTTTTTTACATATAATATCAATAAATTAATCACAAGGGAAATAAACTGACTTGATAAATTATAACTATTTTGAAGATGTTGACTAGAGCGGGATTTGAACCTGCTATTATTAGTTACATGGCTTTTGACCTGCAAAGATGTTCAAAAATTAGAGAGACTGCAAAAAATAGGGCTACATGGTTCAGCAAATCCAAGAAATGGGTTATAAACCAGTCATAAATAATGCTATCATATTGTTTCTGATTAATATAAAAACTTATAAACTTAAAATCATTATAAAGTATATTCATAACATTAAGTATCGGAACTGTGATGACTAGAAAATACAAAGGTAAAAATATTAAGTAATCAGGTACAGAAAAAGACAAAATAGAAATAAAAATGAAATCACGTTATGTTTTCACTCCTTCAGCCACATATTCCCGAATACTGCGATCCACCCTAAAGATATTACGCACTTCACAGTTTCTCGACTTCTTTCTACGAAATATGTTCCACCCGAGAAAGGAAATCTCCATTTCCGATCAGGGGGAGTTGTTTAAAGGGACTACTTTGCGGGAGGGTAGTGTCACTTAATGCCACTTACGTCTTATTGAAAACAGTTCCACGGTTTTAATCGAGCACCAATCTTGCTGTTGGACACAGTTTTTTGCTTCAGCGGTCATTTCCGCGTAGGCAATTCGCAAAAAACCGTCTACTCTTGCTTCGCTTGCTGAACTTCTCGCTGACGACGTGCCGGGAGCGTGCCTCCATCCTTACCCCACCCCCCTTCACGACTGGGTTGACTCTAGGTTAGTGGTATCAACGGAGTCAATATGAGAGGGGGTCAGCCTTTGGACCTTACGCCAAGGGCAACTAATGCAATGAGGTGTGTTCAAGCAGGTTAAAAAAAACAAGGTAAAAGACAAAAAAAAAAAAGACAGAGAAAAACAAAAAAAAACGAAAACGAAGAAAAAAGAGAGTGAACAAAAAAATAGGAAGAAGAATTTTCAGCACCTGCAAATTATTCGAACCTAACCGTAAAAAAAGTTACAGATAATTTAATATGGGTACTAGGTAAGTGTTATGTAAATTCAAACGGGAGGTAGTTACCCGTGATCGTTAATCACTTTATGTTATAAATTGCGGTTTTTCATAAAATTTGTTTTGCAAATTTTATTTTATTTCTTATTTTATTTAATTTTTTTTGGTAGGGTTTTTTGGAGTCGATCGAGCAGCTGTGTTTGGAATAATCGAGTTAGGCTTGGGGTTAAACTGAGTAGGCCCCGAGTGTGTTTGGGTGTACATTTATTTTGTTATGTGAATATGTTTAAAGTCGCAATTGATATTATTCGCGGTTTAGTTTTTGTTATGTATTTGTATATTGATTTGTATACTCTTGAAGATGGCAGAGAGACGGTACATGAATACAAGTTAGAGTTGCAGTTAGTTTGAAAACACGCGTAATATATGGTCGTTTTAAATTTGTAATCATACATTGATTTTTTTGAAACAATTAGATCCGTGTTGTCAACCTCATTCTCTTTATCCGCCACGAGGAACGAGGAGCCACTCAGCTATAGAGCGATTTGATGTGACTTGTCCCAAAAGCTATGCCCATGACTCAGGTCTGCTTCTAAGTGCTGTGAGGACGTTGAATCAATTTGTGTTTGATTTGAATTATTACAATTTTACAAATCCAATAATTTATATCGATGCAATGACGTACGTAATTTCATTAACATTATAAAAGTGTTAATAAACAATTGTGTAATCATGTTGTAATATTTTGCATATTGTAACTCAACTTTCTTTTCATAATGCTATCTGGTACCGAGCTCATTGATATCTCCTCTGAGGGTCGGGAGACCTCAATCTGTAAAAATATATATATATTTAAAGGAGAAAAAACATGATTTGAAAAAAGTGTACATTTTATCTCAAGGTTATTATTTTTGTTTTGTTTATACATATATAGGCCTAGTATGTTTTTCCCTTTTTATTATTATTGGTTTTATGGTATTATATCAACATAAACTTGTTAATAAAGCATTAAGGTGAAGCATCCACCGAGCTGAGCAGCCTGAACGAAGTTTCCCTTACAACTGAACATGTTACTGTTTGTTTGCGTTGATATGAGGAAAGACTGTTAAAAAAAGAAGAAGACATAATTTGATAACAAAGATAATTAGCTAGTTAACTAATTGGTGGTTTTGTGGCCGGGGGCGTCTATAATTTACAATAGAGCTGCCTACCCACAAGGATAACTTTACATGCGTTTTATAAAGATTTGTCACAATAGTTATTTGGCAACATTGATGTTCGTTACAATCAATCAAGCATTTGGGGTTTCGAGAAAGATATTTTTCTATACACTTAAGTAATAGATTCCACAATATGAGAGAAGAAAAAAAAACACGGAGCATTTTTCATAAACTCCTTTCGTTTTATCTTGAATAAACCAGGGAAAATGCCACAATAAATTAGCGTTAAACGAGGCGCACCGGATGCGCTGTATGTCGGCGGTCACAAACCCTCGGAACCCACACGGTCGTGGTGGCAAAGGGACTTTTTACTCGCCACCCCTTATGGCTGGTTTAACCCTCTCTGCCTGTTAACGCTAAGAGCTTTTGAAAAGTCGGCTAGAACTGGTTGCAGGCGCTGTGATTTATATGTAATTTAATTTTTGTTTGCCGCGCGCTGTTTTGTCTTAAGGATTACAAGTTCCACTCTCTTGATCAGAATACTTGCAGCGCACGGTTGTTGGGGGCGCCCTTTCCTAACAAGCATCCCCTCTTTTCTTTTCTCGTACACTACATCAAAAGAAGCACGCGTTCAATGTGAACAAAACGTTCTATGAATCAAATAAGTTAGTACTACCCACTCTGTATTTATTTCAGTTCAGAACCCCCGTGCGCTCCGATTTTGGATTATGGTTATAAGTTGTCGAACCTGGGTGACAGGCCCGTCGGCGTTACCGAAGGGAGCACGGAGGCGGCCCCCGTCCACCCAGTACCCTTTCCATCCAGCTCCCAATAATGGTTCAAGCCCCCCTAGGACAAGTGATCTGGGTCAATTGCTAGAGTGAAACAATCTTGTCCCTTGAACATTGAGTAAATTCCAATAATAAAAAAATAATAATAATCATTCCAAATAGAAATATTTACAGTAAAACATTTGCCTTAATATCGGTCCGGCCACACTCTAAAAAGTCCCGGGTCAAAATTGACCTTGATTCGGTATCCCGTGTCCCTTTTTGTGAGTCAAGCCGACCAAGAAACCGGTTAAGAAACTAGGATTCTTGCTTGGATTCTTTGTCGTCAGTTTGACCGATTTGTGGGTCATTTTGACACAAGTTCCGGGTCAAAGTGACCCAGCAATGGGTCAAGCCCCACGGGAACCGGAACTCAGGTCAGTCTGGCCCGGGAGTTTTTGGAGCTCAGTGCATGATAACTTAGCTAAAATTTGAGGCCTGCCCATTTTAATAGCGGATTTCGCCTAATTGCAATTCAGCAAGTTTTACTGTATTACAATAATGATAAGCTTAAATCAACTTGACAATGTCTAATAAAAATGTTCGTTTCCTTCTGGTTAAGAAACACAATAATCCCAGCTTCGGAAAATTTCACTTCTGAGTCTCAATTGATTCGGAGCTCGCCACGATCAGTTTTTTAATTTTACCAGCTCTCTGTGAAATCCGGCCAAGATGATGACACTTCAGGGATTCCGTAACCTGACGACTCGCGCCGCACTCGGCTGTTTTGATAAATAACAGCGGAAAGTGCGCGTTAACTTTCAAACTGCCAGAAACATTCTCTATTAATTTAACGTGATGTACCCGTGCCACGTTGGAAGTCAAGTGCTTTTTTTTAATACACCGCAGGCAAAAGATAACGCAGAACTATGAGACACAAATGACGGGAGGGTAGTTTTTTTTTTCCTTTTTTTTTTGCCATCGTGGAAAGACATGTGACAGGGAGAGGAGAATAATGGTTATAAACATTAAACAAAATATCGATTGGACAAAATAATTTCAGAAAATGTGTTATTGCCAGCAAATTTCGCCCGATTTGTAATTTTAATTGTGTTAGACTTGGCAGACGTACTTAAGGGCTGTGTATATAAATTGTTTTGCACCTACGATGTTGCCGGCAAGGAACTAATTACACACCTTGCAAAAATGTACATAGGCCCTATATATATTAATAAAGATAGATAACAAACATATGGAGAATACCATTTAATTAGACTTAATTATGATTTTCAAATTTACATGCTGAATTAGCTTTCTGAATTAACTAACCAAATAGTTTGAAGCGATCAAAATGTACACCTAGATGTTCTAAAACATACAAGTTTACATGTTTCTTGGTTCAGACCTTGATTCCCAACGGGCACACGGCGTTGAATAACAAGTTGATTATTTATTTCAAATCATCAACATTTTTGTTTGGACAAATTAAATAACATGATAAGGAACAGTTATAAAACTATCTTCCCCCAGATCTGAATAATGATAATGTCCTACAAAGAATCTAATCCGTCAACATAAATCTACATCACAGGGCAATTTGGTCTGTCCGTCCAACCCGCTACGGGTAGCCTTGTGTTTTGTGTCTGACAGCTCTATCAAAATTGCACCAAACTAAGTTAAGCACGTATTTTTTACTTGCACCTTCGATAAATTGGATAACTAGCCGTTAGGTTCAGCCCATTAAAACTAGGAGGGTGTGTATAGATTATTTCTAAATGAGAATGTGCTGGAAACTACAACACTCAATCGCAGTCACTTTTGTTTTTAATAAACTTCAAATGTTAAATTTTCTGAGATTTTATGTTCCAATTAAAAGTGTGCGTTTAAAAGGATGTGTTAAAATTTGTAGTCACATTACAACGATTTTACCTTTTGCAATATTATATAAAAGCAAACATAATTTTATGATCTTAGAATTTGTGTTGTTATTTCGTTTTTATTGTTAGATACGAAAACAATTGTCAATAAAACACCTCTTTAAACAAATGTTGAGTTGTTTTGAATTTGTAATCTCAAGGTCTTGTTCCTGTTAGACGTTGTTGCAATTGGTGGTTGTTGTTGTTGTTTTGTTGATTTGTATGTTGATGTTGTTCTCGTTGTTGCTGTTGTTTCCTTGTAAGTAGTAGTAGTTGTTGTTGGGTTTTAAAATTTTTAATTTAGGAAAACATGTTTAAAGACTTTGTTATGGTCAGAGAAATGTCAATCAGGTTACATTACAGACATTTATTTCCCAACACCAGGTTAAATGTTGTGCAGTTTGGCTTCATTTGAATACACTTCGGACACGTGTTATTCTGTCAGGTCATATTAATCGATCGTTATGAAAACCACAATTATTTAATAAACAGACACCATCCATTGGTGAGATTTAAACATTATCCTTTGTTGTATTTTGTCTTGCTCCTATATCTACAACTACAATCATGCGTAATAAGATCTCAATCACAAGACTATCGTCCCTTACCAATCGCTTCTGAAAAAAAAGACAGAGGCAAAAACGGCCGCAAATCGCTTCGTAATAATTCCACTCAGTCTTGTGTGTAGTTCATGAATCCTTGTCACTTCACATAATAAAACCCAGAGGGGTGTCCCAAGGACTGCTTGGAAACTTCCAACCCACTCCCTCTACACTTCTTTAAATGCCCCAGCCTCGTTAAAATTATCCCAATAATGGAAAGACAACGATTGTTATCTCCAAAGCTCCCCCGAACTACACGTTATAATATCCGGAGGGAGAATGCCTCTTGAAGACAGTCTAATACCAACGACTCCCTGAAGAGGCCTGTCTGTATTAGAAAGAGCATGGAGAAGAAATTTAATTCTTTTCGCATAGACGAGCAATTGGCGAATTAAGATTTCGCTGGTTATCCGGGCGTTTTTTATCAAACAATTTTATCGACGATCGAAATTCACGGTGAAAACAGTCAATTCAAGTTGCATCGAATCGTAACGAAGAATGTCAGCTCTGCAAACTCTACCCAGTCAAGCGTAAAGTTCTTTTTCTCTCTCTATCTTTCTCTCATGCGATTTTATGTATGCATACAAGAGCAAGATGAGACAAGTCATGGGTCTTTTTGTTTCGTCTTAGTTGAAGTTCATAGATTTAGAGGGTGATGAGATGTGTGAGGAGATGTAAAGTAAATCGAAAACGTTAACATGTTTTTAAAGGAAGAAATGCACGAGTTTTTTCGCTCTTAATTGGAACCAGAACTTTGACTTGATCCTTGTTTCCAGGGTAGTTAAAAATTGCTATTAATCTATCTCAATCTATTTATTATGAAATAGTTTGCCACGTACAACTATTTCAAAATCATCAAGGGTTGCTTCCGGTGCTGACTTAACCCGTTTGAGCTGGAGTAAGTCTGTGGTTCAACTTGACTCATAACGAATCGGTATTTTGCATTGAACAGATATCATTTGTCCGTGAAAAAAGTATAATACAGTTCTTTAATTTGGCAGGATATTGTTATAGTTATAAGCCCCACTGGATCCTCTTCATTTCTTTGCCCTAAATGTAATTTCCAAGTTACTCTACTTTTTTACGGATTGCCTTGTTATTGTGTTAAAGGCCGGTCTTCAATCCAAAATATATATTCTAGTTTTGGGGCAGTTTTGGCAAGATATATTTTAGTTCTATGCACTGGATTATTTCAGGTTCTATTGACAGGGTTACATCTTAGTGATGTTTTTTCAGGTTATACTGTTTTCCATTGACTGAATTCCTTGCTTGTTTAAAAGGCCGAATAGTATTGGTTCCGTGGACCCTATGTTGGTTCTAGAGCTGGAAAATATATCACCGTTCTGTTTTATAATATTTCGGAACTGGTTATTTAACAAAAGCAAAATCAGTCAATATAAAGCTCCATACCAAAGAGGTTTGCAAACTCAGAAAAAAAAAGTTTCTCGGTGTTGCATTTTCTGATCCAACTACCTCTGCCGACATTAATCTCTACAGAAATAAAATGTCGAAATTGAAAATATAAAGTGAGGCAATTATGAAAGTGGAAAGCACTTTTAAGACCGCAAGCCAATCCAAGACGGCCTTTTATTAAAGAGACGTTGCTCGGAAACTCACTTTTGAAATTATGATGAAATGCGAAGGAAATGAAATATTGTTAGGCTATCCTTTGAAAATAAAATAAAAACATAACATGTCAAGTCTAGATTTGCAGCTAATATTTCCCTCTTCGCCAGTAGGCGAAACCTCATCGGATTCGTCTAGAGTAGAAAACATCCAATTAGTTGACAACTCTTTAGAAAGTCTTTCTCCTTCAAAAACTAATTATTGTTACATAACCCCGGGGAGCTTGGGGTATTTTTTCTTCTTCTTCCAGCCACGTTGTTAACTCCCCTAAAACTATCGTAAAGGGGAAATTGCTGTTCCCCCTTTCGGCACAGGTACCAGAGAGAATCTGCAGTCCAGTGATTCGAGTCAGAGACAAACCCTGGCGGACTTCTCGAGGAAAGGCAGGTAAAGAAACTGTGTGTGAGAGAGAGAGATAGAGCTAAAACCTAGGAACTGTTGGCTTGTTCTGTCTGGGATTTCGCGAGGCTAGCGTAGAGCGCGTAGCTTTGATTGAACGACCCTTTCCACCCTGCCATCGGCATATTAGACGTGTGCCGGCTCAAATGATCGCGCTGGCGGAAATGCCGGTATTAGAAACCTCCCGCCAATGCCCAAGCGCCGCTCGTCATCAAAATCCAAAGTCGGAGTTTTTTTTATTGGTGACATCATTGTTCGAATCGAACACGTCGTCTTGTATGAGTTAAATCGCTGAGGATTTTTTTTTTCCCGAGCATGGATTTTTGTTATACCGGTTGTTAAAGATTCCACGTCAATGTAAGGCGTCATGACACGAGTGCATTTAGCAGTATCACAAATGTAAGTATATACTATAGATTTGATTCCATGTGAACTTAAAACACACATTTATTTTCTCAAATGATTGTTTTTTGTCTCTCAAGCTGGTGGCTTCTAATTGTGCACTTTTAAAGGGGGCACAATTATCGGCGAGTCTGTGGCTAGACCTCAAATTAATTCTGAACCTTCACCCAGTTACTGCAAACGCGCGCGCGCAATAATAAAAATGGCGATACCCTTGAAAGCCTTTGTTTGTGATGTGACAGGGTGAGAGTTCATGCTTCCACGTCCAGCCACAAGCTGAATACGGTCACGACAGTGCCCCTTTAAGTAAGTGGTTCAGTGGTTGAAAATGAAAGACAACTTACATGTGTGTTGTTGCTGTTGTTGTTGTTGTTGTTTGTTTGTTTGTTTGTTTGTTTGTTTTGTTTTTTCTACAACCATTAATTGTGTTTTCCATCTGAAAAAGGAAGACACAAAGTTTGCAACAGATTTACTTACACACTTAGTTACTTACTACAGTTCATCAAATCGGGATACAAAAAAACATAGTAATATATAAAAAAGCAAGTGATTTAAAAAAAAAAAAATTAACGTCAACAGAATTCCACACAAAGCGAAAACTATTACACTATTTTTGTGTCTTAATGTTTTTTTCTCGAAATAAATTAGTACTGTAGATGTTTAATTTTATCAATTTCGTTGGTTGGCATAATTTTGGATCTTTATGAAATTATATCTATCATGCCTATTTAAGGCAGTGAAATGTAAACTTCAGCAATATTTGCATAACGCATGATCACTTGTCACAGATGTTTGAGAATTTACTATATTATTTATGTATTTGTTCAATGCAAGACTTTATGACACGAGAACTTATTAATTGATCTATAAAGCTGTGTATTGATTTATCAGTGTTTGGTCGTTCGTTGTATACTGACTGGCCGATAGTATTTAGTGAAATTATTGATTCATTTATCGATTGATACTTTCCCGATAAATGTTGGAAATGATAAACAATTAATAGTCGATGCGCGGTCTGTTATTTGGCATGGTCAATGAGATTGACTTGAACATTGGTTCATATTAAGTGATTGATAACTGATGTTGTGAAGATTTTCTTATATTCAAATGTTTTATTTGTTTGAATGCAAACTGGCTCTTTAAGGCAGAGTGACTTCTCCGATCGGATGTTAACCCATCCCATAAAAGGCAAGCGAGATTGTTATCTTGAGTTACGTAGACGAGTTATTGTTGGTTCACTGGTTACGCGTAGAGAGCTTTCACTGTAGCCTAAAACCCCCAAAACGCATCCGGTAAAAGGTCATAATAATGATGTTAATAATAATGAGCGGAGGGTGGTGTTGAAAAAAATGCTTTGCCTTGGCTAATATTAACACTACCACTACTACTATTGATGTACTAATAATAATAATAAGCTCGTAGTTCGTCTTGTTTTATTGTCACACCCGCACATATAAATAAAATGCGATGCATCACGGTTTTGCGTTCCAACAAAAATATATATAATAAAACACATACATGGATGAAAAAAAAGAAAAAAAGATAATAATATTGTTAATATTATTCACACTAATAATAGAAAGCGCCACTATTCATAATGAGTACGAAACTCCAAAAATGACATCACCTATCCAAGAGAACGATATCTTGCGACGTCGACTTTTACATTGTTTTGTCGACATGCCATAATATTTTATATCAGCAAGACGACTTATTGAACATATTATAAGAAGTTGTCTTGTTCAAGATGGCCTAAAATGACTCTCAGAGGTTGATTTACCAATTCAGATTCGTATTGTAACAATACATTAGCAGGGTAACTCGACTTTTCTGGTCCAGTAAGTCGACTTGACAAGGTGGGTTACCAGGACAAGTCGACACATTGGTTTCAGTAAGTCGATTTGACAAGTTGAATTTTCAGGACAAGTCGACATATAGGTTTCAGTAAGTCGACTTGACCAACTGAATGATCAGGACAAGTCGACATATTAGTTTCAGTAATTCGACTTGTCCTGGTAAATTATCAGGACAAGTCGACATTTTAATCAGTACCTGAACGAGGCAAGACAAAAATTCCAAGACATGTCGACATAATGGTTTCAGAAAGTCGACTTGGTGATATATATCGCAGTAAGCCCACTTCTTAATTCTATCAATTCGACTTGGAAAGATAAAGTATCCCGTTATCCGAGTAAATAATTTGGTATTTTAGAGCTCAGATAGAATGGTATTAATTGTATTTTGCTTTCCACGAAACTGTCGCCATTTTCTTCCTAGGTATATTTACCGTTATTCTGATTTTTTTATTTTTTTTATTTTTATTTATTTATTTTTTTTTTTGGGGGGGAACAGACTTGTAAAATTAATTTGGGTTTTCGCAAAGTTTATCAACCTGCAGTCTTCAATAAACAAAGCAAACAACCTTTGAACATTTTACCAACAAAATAAAGTGGTTTCTCTTTATAACAAACATGAATATTATTTTATGTTTTTGCCATGGATTGGGCGTGTTCATAACAATGGCATACTTTGAATTCGGAAGTCAAAATAAATCAATGATAATTTGGAGGTCTTCTTCCTCGACATTGACAGTTGTTCAAAAGAAAACAATTATAATGAGAACCGGGCTTCAAAAAAAGAATGAGCTTTTAGATTAAAATAAGTCAAATTTATTACGACTGTAACCAATATCACCGTTTTTAATATTTGTGGAACCTCCAGGGAAAAAAAATGCAACCTTGATTTATAAGTATAAACAACAGAATTCTTACTAGATTTTTCTTTGAGTACTGGTGTGACTAAAAGCATTTCCTCGAAGTTAGTTCTGTTTGTTGCAAATTCTGATTGATTTAAAAAATCACCACTGGCGCCCGGGTTTCGTCTAGGAGTGTGAACATGGGACAATTGTTGAACACAGATAATCAAATTGAAGTGTTTATCCCAATTGATCCCAAACCACCTCTGACAAAACGTAAAGTGACAGGGTTTGTTCGCCTCAAAGTAACTATCGATTACTCCATATCAAGTTGCTGAATGATTCTACAAGTCCATATATCTCAGATGAGATGTTTATAACCATATTCTACACAATCAAAGAAAAACAAATAATATGCTGTGAAGAAAAACAAAAGGGGTTCGTCTGTACTGTATCTTTTCACTTGAAGACGAGCAGACCAGCTCATTGAAACGTTTGTTCCATGGAGTGCTAAGACATTATAAGTTTTAATATGAGCGCTCAATCATATAATCATTAAATCAAACCTAACAGAATTGTCATAATAATAGAAACAAACAAAAATTGAGAAAAAAGGAGTAAAACACTAACAAATTTGAAAACAAAGAAAAAACAAAGATAAACAATTACAAAAAAAGTAAACAACAAACAACAAACAAACAACAAACAGCATAATACCGTAACACTGTTGCTTATTCCGATTGTCTTCTGAATGTGCAACATATTCCTTACAAAAACACGATCCTATTTCTATTTAAACCTGATTAATTAGTCTTCACAGGTTTGTTCCTTGGTGTGCTAATTAAAAACTAGATTCCGAAAATGAATTAACTCTCTGAAAGAATTTTAGCAGGATTGGCAGAGCTGACAAAC
>JAMKCF010000144.1:50034-156021 GCA_023634235.1 Pisaster brevispinus
GAAAAAAGAAAAGAAAAACAAACTTTTTAGATATTTATATATATGATTGTATAAAGGCGGTCGTGATTGGAAACTTCCCTTAAAATATTTGTGATGCCTAAAATGCTATAGTTTTCGAGAATTTGTTTTCCCGATCTTGCCAGATGTTCTAAAAGAGTGAAAACGGGATTGTTAAACGGGAAACCTTTTTTTTTTCACAGGTTGGCTATTGTATGTGTATGTTGGCAATCACCAGCATTGTCCATGTACTGTAATTACTGCATCATTCTCAATTTAGTAATTGAAGCTTCTTTTCCTCTGCGTTTCTTAGTAAAGGTGTACGAGTTGACACCAAAAAACAACAATGAAAAGGTCTCAGGAAATTGTGCTTTATTTTATTGCGTCTTTAAACGTGAGCCTGCATCGTAGGGTAATGTTAAATATTTCCTGACTTAAGTAGGGCCGTGGTAAAATTGAACTCTCACTGAATGTAGTTCTTTTGCTTAGCGATATGTAACTGCTAAATTCTGTTTTCCAATAAACGTGAGCACGCATCCATTTGTAGGTTTTTGTACAGAGGTCTTTAAGGGTTGGGGGTTTGAAATTTTGCTGCGAGACACTTTCATAATTAAGTGCAACCCGCCTCCAAAATGACGTTGGCTCTTATCAAAAAAATTTAAAAGGAAGGAATGAAAAAAAGAAAGAAGAGTTTATCGGGTAAACGCCTACTTGATCGACACACTCTTTAAAAAAATTTCGACGAAAAAGCATTAAAATATTAATATAAATAGACAATTATACAATATAAATTTGTAACCTACATAGTTTTTCAAGCTGCAAAACGCAAAGGGTAAACGCAATATTTTGCACTTGTTGTTGAAAAGTGTCAATCTTGTTCGAAAGGGCGTTTTGCGAAAAAAAAGTAAGAATAATTTTTTTTCTAAGGCACATTTGGTTTATCGAAATATGTATGAAATATGTTTTATAAATATGCTAAAAGTACTGACGTTTTTCCCCCTATTTTAATTATATTATAAGTGTTATTATCTTTAAAGTTAAATTTCCGTTCATACTTGTTTGAGTAATTTAATTTCCCTTATTCAAATTAATTAGCATATTATATATTTGCTTGCCCCGGGCACAACTCGTCAAGTCAAAACGGTGAATGAACAAATTAATTACTTTACACTTATTATACCTCAATAAGAACAAATAAATATTTGAGAATCGAATCTGGGACTACTTTTCTTTGGTACAATTTTTCCAGGCTGCTTGTGCGATGTGAGATTATTGAAAACTACAGCACACTATCGAGCAATGTCAAAAAAAAAAAAAAAATAAATAAATAAATAACAAATACAGTAAAATAACAAGCAAAAAACAAAAAGTGAAACCGAAAGTGTAATATTTTTAAATGATTTTGATTTGAACCGAAAAAGACAAAAGACAAACCATGTTGAAATTTTAACAACACCTGTACATTCCCAGAACAACTTTGCCAACAACAATACATTGCAATAGAACTTCGATGGTAATTTTCGTGGAATATCCTTTAAAAAAATCTAGCCGTGCTCGAGACCAATTGAACAACAAAAGGTACGGGAATTTATCAGCTAGACGTTGATATACCACCCCATAATTAACGCCACTTAAGCTACCATCGCAGCTAATTACGGTGGTTGAAGTGAGGCCTTGCTAAACACAATCGCCACCTAAGCCATTATATATCGCGTGGGGGTGGGGAGTGCGTGTGAGAGTGTCTAACCGTTGACACCAATGGTTTTCAAATCATGTGTATCTGGATGGTCTGATGACAGATATTGAGGATGCTGTCGATTCGGATTTGTGTGCACAACCAATGGAGACGTCGCTTGTATAAATGAAGTCTACACAACGGGAGAACAGAGAAAAGTCCTCGATTGACCATGCATGTTGAAAAGAATGGTTGTTTAAGCGTTACATACGATCTGCACTGACATTCTATTGTTTACATCTCTATAAAGACCTCTTTTGTTCTTTCATGTGTCCCTGTAGATAACAATCCCCTTAGACTTTGTACACAAAACTCCTTGTGGATCATCCCAGTCTTTAGAATTCCATTATGGAGACTCTTTTGTTTTCCCTTTTCAGTTTTGTATTCGGTCTCCACAAGATAGCGAATATTATAAGAGGACAAAAGAGGCCCACTCAATGTACTACAGAAACTTGAAACACTAAGGGGACCTGCACACGTCTACATGCACGTTTGTTAATCCCGTGAATCAAGCACGTCTGTGTTCTGCTATTGTTTGGACATGTTTTTTTTTGTTTTTTTGTTATTTTTTTTTCTTTTGCATTGTCCCCATTGGTTGTGTACACAAAAGTGAAGCGAGCACGTCCTCGACAAACACCCGGATCACTCGGTTTCAACAGGTAGACACGCTCACGCACACACCTCTGTGTTGCATACACTGTGTGGACACTCCTTTATTCTGTGCACTTAACAACAAACTAATTCTTCAACACTGTAACAAAACACTGTGTGGACATGTGTTAGTCGACATAGTGTTTCAAGTCCCAACACTATGCGGACTTCTGTCGTTCTCAGGTCTGCACTTTGTACAGACCGCCTCAACAGGTTTGTTTTCTTCTTGTTTCTAAAGTGCTGAAGAATGTTTATGTATCCCCCCCCCCCGTAAGTGCATATGGAAAAAAAAATCCACAAAGTGTATGCAACACAGAGCTGCGTAATGAATTGGCACGGCAATTATGTGAGTGTTAAAAAACCACCCTCCACTCGGTTATGGAAGAGACGTCACCAAATATTTATTAAGCTCCAAGGGTTGGTTACCTCTGAATGATTTAGGCTAGATGACTACATTAAATTGTAATTCTAAAAGCTTCTGGAAGTTCCAGTGAAAGGCAAACTTGAAATTGCCGATGTCTTTCTAAAAACAACACACACACAATGTGTTTTGTTATTTCCATTGGGTGAAATTTTATTCGCGTGAATGTGTAACGCGTTATTAGGTTTTCACTTGCCGAGTTCGCTTGCTCTAATTCTGTCTGACCAAATTAACGTTTAACCTTATCTTTTCTGACTCAGTTTCCTTTTCAGTCCCAATTTGTCTGACCCGGTTTTTAATCAGTCCGATTTTGTCTGAACCAATTGACCCATATACTTATTTAAGCCCTATTTTGTCTGACCAAATGTTGTAGTATAACCTAGTTTCTAACCCATTCTGATTATCTCTAACCCAGTTTCTAAAAAACTCGGATTATCTCTGACCCTATTTCTAAAAACCTCGGATTATCCATGACCAAATTTCTAACACAATCGGACTATCTTTGATCCAGTTTGTAACGCACTCTGGTTTACTTTGACCAAATTGACACTTTGATTATCTTTGACCCATTTTCTAAGACACTCTTATTATCTTTGATCCAGTTTGTAACGCACTCTGGTTTACTTTGACCAAATTGACACTTTGATTATCTTTGACCCATTTTCTAAGACACTCTTATTATCTTTGACCCAGTTTCCAGGACACACGGTAAACCTCTGACCAAGTTTCAATGACACTCAGATTATCTCTGACCCAGTTTTAAGGGCACTCTAAGACACTTGGAATATCTATGACTCTTTTTCTAAGACACTACGATTATCTCCGACCCAGTTTCAAGGACACTCTGACTAACTCTGACCCAGTTTAAAGTACAATTTTGATTATCTCTGAGCCAAGTTCTAAGACACACGTATTATCTGTGACCCAGTTTCTAGGGAACTTTATGGCACTCGGATTACCTCTGACCCACTTTCTAAGACACTCGTGTTACCTTTGACCCAGTTTCTGAGACACTTTGATTGTCTCTGACTCAAATTCAAGGACACTCAACTTACATTGACCCAGTTTCAAGGCAACTCTTAGTGCTCGGAATATTTCTTATCCAGTTTATATGACACTCTTGTTATCGCTGACCCAGTTTCTAAGACACTTTGTCTATCTCCGACCCAATTTAGTGTGTTATCATCCATCTTACCAGAGTTCTTTCAGTAACTTGAATCCTTCGGTCCTTCCATCTTAGTTAGTCTGACTCTTTAATCTAGGTTAATCTGACCCAGCTTAACTATAGTTCCTTTATCTAACAATACCATTTTACACATTGAAAGTAACTCAATTAGTCCAAACAGTCTGAACCATTCCATTCATTTATGACCTTAGAGATTGACCCAGTTAACAACACAATCAAGTTTTGAGTCAGACTCTTGTTTTCCTCGATGAACAGAACCAACAAGTTGGAACGTTGAGCAAACTGGTTCTCCTTAAAACCGTACATAAATGACCGAGAAAGCGATCAATCTGACGTATAATTCTAAATAAAAAGTCACACAATTCACCAGTTTCCGGTCGACCCGACCCAGGAATGGATCAGGTTCCACTGAACCCGGAATCTGGGTTGATTATCATCCGTGATTTCTTAGAGAGTATAAAACAAATGCACAAGTTCCTAATAATGTACGGTAACACAATGAATAATGAGTCAGTTTCACCACGGAGTCACTCAATGTGTATACCAGCAATTCTAACATTTAACAATTTGTCATTTTTCTCAATTGAGACTTGAATCTCAATCGTATCAATCAAAAAGCGTTATTGAACTGTTCGTGCGTGGTAACTTTATCAACAAGCAAATCGCAAGAAGATTATTAGATACTTTATTCTTGGTACAGGTGCCTCCAAGTTCGGCAACGTAACATAAGCTAACTAAGCTCTTTCTCATAGTTTTGTCCCTGTTCTTTTCATTTTTAAGTAACAAACAAACGTGACCAATATCTCCTAGGAAAATCGGGTCATTGAAAAAAAGAAGAATATATTTTCAATTGTTTACATATTTGTTTACTAACGTTCTTAAATAAACAATGTATACACATCTCTGGTTTAATTTTCAGTTTTCGACCACATCAAAGATTTGCCGATGCTGGTACTGTACTTCTGAGTTTGACACTATGAACTTTCTATCTTGCATACTGTATCCATCCTCGTTTTAAACTACCTCTAATTAAAAGAATTGTATCTGACATTTATATATTTTTCATAAAACTTTGTGTTCTTGTCATCAGTTGTTTGAAACCAATTGTATACCACACCATTATATTTTGTTCCCTCAACTGTGAACTTAATGGCCCTTCGTAAGGCAGTTTCGAAATACTCGTTTTTAACTGACGAAAAGTGAACACACACACACATTATTTATTTGTGTTTCTCTTCTTTTTGGACGACAGAACCCTGTACAACTCTTGTTTTCGACCAAAGGACCTGGTCAATAGACATTTCACGTACACTGTGTGTGTACATAGCTTATTTGTGTAATTATTTTCAAAAATAACCGACTCACATAGCAGTGCAAACATTAGGTTTACTGCAGAACATCGAAAACTGTTCATGCAATTCTTTTTCCAACTGTTAGAGTTTTCGTTCGTGTATCTGGGTCACATTTTTATTCAAACTCGAGCAAGCAAACCGACGTTAGACATCGGAAAGTAGTCCCGATTCAGCGCACAAAACAAATGGTTACAATTCAGTGACCTCCATGAGTTTCCAGCACTTGGCCCGTGTGTGCAGAGTCTACACAATTCTACATCAATAAACATGTTTGTTGTCAAGTATTATGTTTGTTTTGCGAGTTGAATCAAGGAGGTTATTTTTTACCTTCCATTGTTGAAATGCTCGTTGACCCTTGACCCTTGTGTTCAGATAGCTGGAATCAGTTTCGGTATATCCTAGTAACATACGGACTGCGATCGTAAAACACTGAAGTTTATGCTACAATTAAAGTACGGACGGAGGTGGGGCATTTTTCACTTGAATAATTTAGCACTCAAGAAAAATACAAAGGTTTATTTATTTTCAAATGTTGTTTATTATTAGGAATACAATCATTTTAATCTTCTATTAAAAACGAACTTAATTTTTTATTATTATTATTGTTAAGTTGTTTACGGGTTTTTTTGGGGGAAGATTTTTGTTAATTCCAATCCTCTGGTTTTCAAGACACATAACATAAATTAATGGTTTATCATCGGTTATTAGAAGAGTACGTTAAATCTTGAGTCTCATAGTTTTCAAGAAACATATCATAAAGTGATGATACATCTTTAGTTTTTTTGGAAAAGTACATTCGTTCCCAATCGTCTGTATTTTAAGCAACACTATGATGCCTTCAACTGTAACAGTTTTTAAGGTAAATATGACAATGTTTTCATTGCGTTTGTTTTGATGCGTCTTCAATCATTTACACTTCGTATGAGCTTTAGCAACGGCAATTATTTCAAAATTGTACTCAAAAAAATATTTTATGAAAAGCAGCTGAGCTATTTTGAAAACTTTATAATCACTGAATGGAATATTTTAAACACGAGTTTCGGGGTAACACCTAGATTTTCTGAAAACAGAGAGGTGCGCTTAAAATTGAAGTTAAGAGAGATTAAAGAATTAAAGGGGCTCTTTATTTGTTGAGTCTAGCCACTGATTCCTCCCACCAACGTCAACAATATTATTATTTTTGTGTGTACACAGTAGGCCAATAATTCGACATGGACGATTCTAATGCCGTCAAACAGAACGAATAAGCCATTATGGCGTCACCGGAAGATTAAAGGGAAGGTTGCATTTTGTTGTTAGGGGTGGTTATTTTATTTTTATTCTTTTATATAATCAGAGCAAGATTGTCATATTTTCTGTTAAGCTGTGAGATTCTTAGTTTGAAAGCAGCGAGCGCGTGACGTAAAATAAAAAGTAAATTGCCAATATCATTGTGTGAGAAATTCATTTCAATTGAATAAATAAGTAAACAAAAAATAGTATCATGAAAATGAAAACAAACACGAATGCAGGTGGTTTCCATTGCGTTTACAATCCGGACAACTTTTAGTCACGGTATTCAAGAAATCGAAATCACTACAGCAGTTGGGTAGAAATGTTATGTCAATTTGAATCACTTTTGCTAGAAATAAAAAGTCGTATATCCCCTTATAAGGTGATCCGTCTGTTGCCGCTTCCCAGGTTGTTTTATAAAGCTAGGGTGTGATCCCTGGCTTATACGGCAGTTACATGTTGAGTGGCTTCCGATTGGAAACTCCGAGCAAAGATATTGAGAAAAGGGACACCACCAACTTTAGGGCTATACAGCTCAGCTGGTAGAGCGCCGACATGTTAGGCCGGAGGTCGCAGGTTCAAATACCGCTCCAGTAAATTTGTCTTTAATTTAAATTTAAATCCACAATTAAATTTGGTTATAATTTTCTTCATATGCATATTTAATTTTCATTATTTATTATTATAATATTATATTTAAAATCCTTCTCATTTTGAGAGTTCTCAATTGACGTTTTAAAGCTGGTCAGGGCATAAAACAAGCTGGTGCCAAGTATTTTATAAAACACATCGTACCTTTGTACCGACGTACCACAGGGACTCAGACCAACATGGCTGCCCGGTTGTTATTCATTGCATACCGAGTGTGGTTCGTGGCGAATGTGATTTGATAACCCGTGGATTCAGTTACATGCGAAGCAAAAAAAAAAATACAAAATACAAAATAGAAATAAAAAAAGTATGTAGTTACTCATGCATTAAACTATTAACACAGTCATCATTTTAATGGTTTTAAAAGCTGTGGAAATCTCATCCCATGTTGGTAATTAATTGATCTTGATTGACAGAAGATAATCACCGGGACAACTCTTCGACAAACACGGCCGGCCCGAAGCGGTCTAGTCACGCTAAAACCACACCGGGCAAAAATTCAACCACGTCGCCCGTATAAAAAAAAAGAAGACCAAGAGCATCCCCACCCTCAAGGTCATTGCCGTGTGATTAATAAAAACCCCCATTACGCAAATGAAACCGTCCATTAAACTTCGGACTCGAGATACCGCGTGGCTGGATGGGAATCGAAAATGGTGAAGGACCAGTCGAGCGTAAACTGAACACATCACCGCGTCGTACACATACAACCCATGCACGGGCGCTCTTAACTACGCGGACGCAGCCGTCACGAGTCAGTCCTTTCAATGTAATCGATGCAGTGTGACTTAGTCCGTACATTCGACTAGTGGTGGTTCGCAAGACAAGGTGGTTTTATAAAAATTCTCTGAAGTGCCTTTTTACAGACAATTCGGTTTTGGAGTGAGATACGTGGACCAAACAGGTCGGACGAAGTGACTTTTTTTTTTAACTGGTAAGTGTTTCATTTGTTTGTTTTGATCTTCGAAATGTAATAGTTTGTTGCTCGCGTCGTTGAAACCCTAGCCCTTTATATCTGTTTGTCAACTTAACGCTAGTTTTGTTTTCATTCAGTAGGGAACTATTTCCAGACTGTATTATTATTTTCTGGTTTGTTGGGCTTGAACGTCTTCAAATTTCCCCCAGTCTTCAGCGACGGTCCACTGTGAATAATGGCATCACTGACATACCATAGAAATAATCGGGCATGTGGTAAAGTTCGTCATTTGTCAGCTATTTCGGCTACCGTCTTGCTCTTGACTCGCATTATTGCATTACTGTTCGTGGCATAGCTGTAAAATAGTTCACCGATGCTACTCTGTTCTTACCAATTTGTTTTTGAAATGCGTACTTAAATCTGTTCCTTCCCAAAGTAATGTAAGAAGAAAATATACTGATGACCACTACTGTATGTGTCATTAATGTCTAGTATGTTTGTGTGTGTACACTTTTTAAGTATTTTGTCTTATGTTGATTCGTGGGTTTTATTTTTATTATATATAATTTTTAATCTGCAGTTTTTGGTCACCCTTCACATACCTGCGCAATACTTTAAGACCTTTATTGGAGTGGTGTTCGTTTTCCAAATGAACACTTGGTGTTTTGAAACTTGTACGATTTTCTGCATTAAAAAAAACTTGCTGCATCTTGACTTGCCGTTTTATCTACTCGTCACTTGATTCAATGTAATTGACACGAAATAAATAAGCACAAAAAACCCAAATGTTTTCTGACAATCGTCTCGCAACTCGAACAGATCTTAAGGCCGTGTCACAAGTGAGGGGTACAACAAAAATTGTCGTTTTACCCAAAGTCGGTCAAAAATTTGTAGCCAGCAGTTTAACACAGCAACATTTTACACTTCTTTTTAAGAGTGCACACGGCAATTTGTACAGGCAACGCAGAGGCAGCCAACTGCAGGAGTACAACATACATTTTGCTATTGGTAATTTTTTAGGAATTTTACTTGTGAATGTTTTGTCTTCATGGAGATTGCCTGGAACTGGTCGCCTGTAAATTGCCCTGTGTGGCACGGCCCTTACATTTCAAAACAAAATATAATTTCAACTGCATTAATATTTCCCCTCTTATAACCAGCACTGAATTATGAACCCCTCCACCAGCTTAAAAATATATATTTAAAAACAGTTAACAAACCACTGATTGTTTTACAACGCAAAATGACCGATGTCATCAAATATTGTTAAGTTTAGAATAAATATAAATAATACAAATGTATATCTGAACCAAGAGTAGCCTAGTGTGTGTACTTTTAAAAACCATCTGAAATTTAAATAACACGCGCTGCTGTCTGCAATACCCAATAAATAAATGATTATTGTTAAAAATGTCAGTATAAAATATCAATAGAGAAGCTAGTCATGTAGCTTCTGTCGGTGGAGTAATGCTTTGTTCCTTTGTATTCTCTACTTCGGTTTTCAACGAACAATTTATCTCTTTTATTTTCTCAATATTTCCTTCGCGTTTACTTTCTCTGTTTTATTGTCAATTTATTGTTCTCCCGTTTTAAGCATTTTCATTATATAACATAGCGCTCATTCGTAGATCCAGCCACTTTACAAAACAATTGCATGTACAAAGGCAACAAACGAAACCAAAACGAAACAACAAAATATTCGATTCTGCAAAAAGATGAGTTTCTAACTCTTTATTTTGTTAAAGATGATCAGAGATGTTTTTCCTACAATTTGTTTGGGAAGAGCGTTCCACAACCGTAGCCCTGCAGAATAGAAGGAATTGGCACCAAAAGATCGGCGAGTTTTGGGGACATGTAGCCTGGTGTGATCAGTATGGGATCTTATAAAGGGCATGATCATAGCGTTTAAAGCAAAGTCCCCAGACAGATAATATTGTAGAGCCATCATGCTAGCACATTGATATATTACGAGAACAAGTAACTTGTAGTTAGTGCGTTGATTAACCGTTAACCAATGTAGCCTAAGGCCGATTTCACAAAGAGCTAAGATTGATCTTAACTGTGTATCAGTCTTAATTGCTAAGCAAAGTGTGATGTCATAATACAAGCCACTTTTGGTGATATCGACAACTCATCCTTGCTCTATGGTTGAACTGACAAGCTCGAGTTTCCCGGTTGATTTAGAGTCCTTATCCGATATAAAAACAAACCAGCTTCAAATTACCGGGCTAAACTTTGTTGAGACTGACCCCGAAGAAATGCATTTGGTCGCTAAAAAGAATATCTACTGAGTTAAACAGGATTTAATCTTGTGTACAAACAGATTGCATCAAAGTAAAATTGTTTATAAGATTAAGAAGCCTGAATCTGATAGCAATCGGTCAAACTTTTAGCAGTCGTGTTATTCGGGACGATTAGGGGAAAAAAACACATTTGACTAAATAAAGAAAACAAATAGTAGTCTCACACTTAGCTAAAACAGGTTCGTCGGTTAAAGGCAAAGTTGAACTGTTCGATTGTTTTAAACATATATAAGTGTAGATAAATACAATAAAACTCATCTGGTGAAAATTTCATTTCAAAAGGTGATAGCGTTTTTTGAGATATCACAGAAATTTTGTGGAGGGGTTATATCCACACAGGACGATTAATCCGTAATTGGAATACACAATCTGAGAAATGGTTCATACAAATACGTTTCTGAGATTGAAATGCAATTTTGAATCCCTCTCAAAATATTACAAACTATCAAACGATTCAGTGCTTCTTACCAAGTAAGTTTTTTTATAATCGTAATTTTTTTGGGCAATTACCAAAGGTATACCCCGCCCTTGAAGATGTCGCTGTTAAAATGTAGAATATCGCGGAGGATTCGATTCCGACTGAGGATCGCGTGAATGTCTGTCCTTAATCCGGAAGCACGACGTCTTCATTTTCGCAGAGATCGAAAATAGGTAACCTTATTTTGTTTATCTGAAGTCCCCCATTCGTTAAGCACAGAATGAAACGAAGATTTATTTTCTTTCGTTTCAAATTCAGCATGCATTGAACTATGTTTTCATTCAAATTAAGAACTTAAAGATATTGACATCGGTCAGTTGGATTGAGCGGGATGTTTGTTGTCCACGACCTGAGAATTTCGGTAAAACTGTAGAAAAAGAACAAGGAGAGAAAATAAATCTACCATTTTAACAAGTAATTTTTGTTTTCGTGAAAATTGAACTATAGGCCTATTGACGAAAAAGTTATCGATGATATTTATTGAGAAGATTGTTTAAAAAAATTGTAACTTTTTAAAGAGATATACAAAATTAAGAAAATAGTGTTAGAGAAAAGAAAGCAAATAACAACAACAAAAAAGAAAAACAATAAATTGGGAGTGACATCTCAAAAGAAGGAGTTACTGTCCACAACTGTTTACAAATAGTGCATCGCGAAAATCGATACTTGCACAAAATGAAACAATTAGGCAATTACCCCAGATATGACAAAAAGTGGAACAATATATCTTAACTCATTGTCTGAAATTAGAACCGAAGTTGTTGTCACTGTATCGTCTCTTCGTATGATCGTGCCCCAAGCAATGTTCCTGTTTTATGAAACTCTACTTCATTTGTCTAAAATAATGATACGGACTGGTTTTTATTTTGCCCATGGACACTTTTAATCTGAAAGCGAGCAGGTTCTCCGACAGTTTCTAGATTATTAGATTCAATCGAGGAACTTGCACTTGACCGAGTCTGATGAGTTTAATTAAATTAAAATTAAATTAAATTGAAATTCTCATTCTGATCAATTCTTGTGAAGTGTGATGTTTTTTTTTATTTTTTTTTTTTTTTTTGTCTTTTTGTCTTTCGTTTTATTATGAGCCAGTTTTCCGTTCTCCTGACTCTAATGGAACAAATGTAGGCGCACAATGAGTGTAAAACGCCACTGTTAAGGGTTCCTCCACACCTAGGTGTACAAGTTGACACTGAACTTGATCTGTGTTTCCATTACATCCATTTCAAACAGAATGCGCATAGTTCGTTTTTGTTTACTCCAAAGACTCCCGGATATGAGTTGATCGTCGGATCACGGGTCCCAAGGGGCCCAACCCGGAAACTAGTTAAAAAACAGAGTCACACTGTCCTAGAAATAGTTCAGGCACACTGTGACCCAGAACTAGGTCAATTCTGACCCGGAAGTATTTATAGTGTTTCCGTGAAGTTTCCGAGCTCATATACTTTTTGAATTCACCTCTTCGTTGTTTGGTCAGTGGTATTTGACGACACAACAAAAAGGAAGAATACTTTGTAGAATTATCAATTGTGGCCCGTCACTGCTGAGCGGTTAAGAGCACCGAACTCAAGTTCTGATGTTTCTGATCAGCAGAGTGCGGGTTCGAGTCCTGGTCGTGGCACAGGAGATTCTTTACCGTACTTGCCTTACCTTCGGATGGGACCTTAAACCGTAGGTGCCGTGTACTATAGGATTGGAAGTGCGCGTAAAAGAACCCAGAACCCACATCCCGGTGATTTTGGCTCACATAGCAAGCACCCTTGTTTACAGGTCTTACGAGCTACAGTGATTCAGTTCACTTATGAGGCATCTTTGGTTTCGTTACCAGTAAATATTTAATAATAATAGTAATAATGATAAAAGTATAAGTACATGTAAATGGTGTAAATAAACCGCGAGTGTCTGATAATTTGGGGTGATGGAAAAGGGTGCATCCTGTTACTATGTCGTTCATAAAAAACTGGGGGGAAAACATGACTAAGAAATATTTTTGCCTCCAGCGAAAGAGGCCCTTTTTTCAGTACAACTTTTTTTTTTCGTCAGCGCGAAAGCATGACGAACTGTGAGGGTACAGTCATCACCTATTCAGTATTTACTGTTACTGTTTCGAAAATGAAAAGCGAAACAAACGCACATCCACGTAAATAAAGTGATGCCTCACTTGGCGGCAACAACAGTTGTGTTTCCGGTTGTTTGGCTCGGAATCCTACAGCTCCACAGCGGGTGCTCCATTAAGTACACTTAGACTATTCTTACTTGGGGGAAGAAAACAAAATCGGTCGGGCATGTCAGGGCTATTTCATAAAAAAAAAAACACGCTCTGTTAGGTTTATAGTTTGGGATGTAAAAAAAAAAAAAAAAAAAAAAAAAAAACGCGTCTGTAAACATTTTGTAGAAAAATCATCAACCCACACTCGGGTTATTAAAGTTAAAATCCCGTCTGCCATTAAAAGTGTCAAAGGTAACATGCGGGTGAACACCAAAAGCATTTTGATTACCAACGTTGCTGGTTTAAAAACAATTCCTCTACGAACTAAGGAGAAGGATTGTTGACTGCACAGTTAATTACTTTACAAATACACACGTCTGCTTGGCTGTCTTGATGACTGCAAGTAGAATTTTGTATTCTGTTTCATTTTTATTTTGTTATCTGTTTTGTGTTGCGAGGTTTTATTGGAGCTTTCATTTTATGTCATAATATGCTACTCCCACATGGGATATTAGGCAGTTCCTCAACGATCTAACCTTGGGCATTACAGCCGTATTTGTTACATTCATCACACCGTCGAGGGCAGACTCGCTTTGAGTCGTCGAACTCGTTGAATACGGATAACTGTTTTCATTCAATAACTGATTTTCTCTGCTGATTCTCTGTTCCGGTAAATCCCAGGATATGCAGTGTTTTATAAACCATGAAAATTTAAGAACCTTCAAATCATGGTTCATAAACCATGAAAATTTAAGAACCTTCAAGTCATGGCTTATAAACCATGAACATTTAAGAACCTTCAAATCATGGTTCATAAACCATGAAAATTTAAGAACCTTCAAATCATGGTTTATAAACCATGAAACTAAAAGCACCTTCAAAAGATTGTTTATAAACCATAAAAAAATTAAGCATCGTAAAACAAGGTTTACAATCCATGGTATATAAACCATGACAATTTAAGAACTTTCAAAACATGGTTTACAAATAAAAGCATCATAAAACAAGGTTTACAAATCATGGTTTAAAAACCATAAACATTTAAGCACCTTCAAAACTTGGTTTATAAACCATAATAATTTAAGCACCATAACCTTGACAATTTAAGCACCTTCAAAACTTGGTTTGAGAACCATACACATGTAAGCATCATAAAACAAGGTTGACAAATCATGGTTTTGAAAACATGAATATTTTGTGGTGCTTTTAAGGTTTATTTACCATAATATATGATGCTTAAATTGTTATGGTTTATAAACCAAATCTTGAAGATGCCTTAGTTATCTTGGTTTATAGACCATGTTTTGAAGGTGCTTCAATTGTCATGTTTTTTAACCATGATTTACAGACCGTGAGTATGGTGATTTCAATTGTCATGGTTTGCAAACAATAATTTATAAACATCGATTGTATATTCATGGTATGTAAACAACAAAATAATGTCGATAACAATTTCTGTGGTTCATATCTAAATGTAATAGGCTGTTTCTCCATTACGGGTCAATTTCAGATCATGACAAAGTTTATTTTTCAAAAGGTCATAACTTAAGAACCAAAAGTGTCACAAGTGTGTAAGATATGTCAAAATGAAGCTTGCTGTATGCTCTTTTCAGCCACGTATAAAACAGTAAAAGTAAATTTTCCCCATGTGACTCATTTTCCGAGGCCCATCACATATGGTACAGATGCGTAAAAGAACCCAGAACCCACATCCCGGTGATTTTGGCTCACATAGCAAGCACCCTTGTTTACAGGTCTTACGAGCTACAGTGATTCAGTTCACTTATGAGGCATCTTTGGTTTCGTTACCAGTAAATATTTAATAATAATAGTAATAATGATAAAAGTATAAGTACATGTAAATGGTGTAAATAAACCGCGAGTGTCTGATAATTTGGGGTGATGGAAAAGGGTGCATCCTGTTACTATGTCGTTCATAAAAAACTGGGGGGAAAACATGACTAAGAAATATTTTTGCCTCCAGCGAAAGAGGCCCTTTTTTCAGTACAACTTTTTTTTTTCGTCAGCGCGAAAGCATGACGAACTGTGAGGGTACAGTCATCACCTATTCAGTATTTACTGTTACTGTTTCGAAAATGAAAAGCGAAACAAACGCACATCCACGTAAATAAAGTGATGCCTCACTTGGCGGCAACAACAGTTGTGTTTCCGGTTGTTTGGCTCGGAATCCTACAGCTCCACAGCGGGTGCTCCATTAAGTACACTTAGACTATTCTTACTTGGGGGAAGAAAACAAAATCGGTCGGGCATGTCAGGGCTATTTCATAAAAAAAAACACGCTCTGTTAGGTTTATAGTTTGGGATGTAAAAAAAAAAAAAAAAAAAAAAAAAACGCGTCTGTAAACATTTTGTAGAAAAATCATCAACCCACGCTCGGGTTATTAAAGTTAAAATCCCGTCTGCCATTAAAAGTGTCAAAGGTAACATGCGGGTGAACACCAAAAGCATTTTGATTACCAACGTTGCTGGTTTAAAAACAATTCCTCTACGAACTAAGGAGAAGGATTGTTGACTGCACAGTTAATTACTTTACAAATACACACGTCTGCTTGGCTGTCTTGATGACTGCAAGTAGAATTTTGTATTCTGTTTCATTTTTATTTTGTTATCTGTTTTGTGTTGCGAGGTTTTATTGGAGCTTTCATTTTATGTCATAATATGCTACTCCCACATGGGATATTAGGCAGTTCCTCAACGATCTAACCTTGGGCATTACAGCCGTATTTGTTACATTCATCACACCGTCGAGGGCAGACTCGCTTTGAGTCGTCGAACTCGTTGAATACGGATAACTGTTTTCATTCAATAACTGATTTTCTCTGCTGATTCTCTGTTCCGGTAAATCCCAGGATATGCAGTGTTTTATAAACCATGAAAATTTAAGAACCTTCAAATCATGGTTCATAAACCATGAAAATTTAAGAACCTTCAAGTCATGGCTTATAAACCATGAACATTTAAGAACCTTCAAATCATGGTTCATAAACCATGAAAATTTAAGAACCTTCAAATCATGGTTTATAAACCATGAAACTAAAAGCACCTTCAAAAGATTGTTTATAAACCATAAAAAAATTAAGCATCGTAAAACAAGGTTTACAATCCATGGTATATAAACCATGACAATTTAAGAACTTTCAAAACATGGTTTACAAATAAAAGCATCATAAAACAAGGTTTACAAATCATGGTTTAAAAACCATAAACATTTAAGCACCTTCAAAACTTGGTTTATAAACCATAATAATTTAAGCACCATAACCTTGACAATTTAAGCACCTTCAAAACTTGGTTTGAGAACCATACACATGTAAGCATCATAAAACAAGGTTGACAAATCATGGTTTTGAAAACATGAATATTTTGTGGTGCTTTTAAGGTTTATTTACCATAATATATGATGCTTAAATTGTTATGGTTTATAAACCAAATCTTGAAGATGCCTTAGTTATCTTGGTTTATAGACCATGTTTTGAAGGTGCTTCAATTGTCATGTTTTTTAACCATGATTTACAGACCGTGAGTATGGTGATTTCAATTGTCATGGTTTGCAAACAATAATTTATAAACATCGATTGTATATTCATGGTATGTAAACAACAAAATAATGTCGATAACAATTTCTGTGGTTCATATCTAAATGTAATAGGCTGTTTCTCCATTACGGGTCAATTTCAGATCATGACAAAGTTTATTTTTCAAAAGGTCATAACTTAAGAACCAAAAGTGTCACAAGTGTGTAAGATATGTCAAAATGAAGCTTGCTGTATGCTCTTTTCAGCCACGTATAAAACAGTAAAAGTAAATTTTCCCCATGTGACTCATTTTCCGAGGCCCATCACATATGGTACAGTTGAAAGACTATAACACCGCTCTGAAGGATCGGATAGAATAAGAATACAGAATAGATTATTTTCCCAAAAGAAAGAAAAAAGAAAATGAAAAGTGACCTGTTGCAATCCAGGACATTTCATGGCAGGCAAAATCCTACGCTGGTCATAAAAGAAATTGTACATTTAGTTTTGACAATATTAAAGCTAAACAGCAAAAAAAAAAAAAAAAAAAAAAAAAAAAAAAAATGAACAAGTTTTTATATATGCTCCCCTTTCTTCAAATGTTGATGGAAATCAAACAGTGCAATTTCCATTAAATGTCAGATTTAGTGTTTTCTTTCATTGGATGTATTCAAACTCTGCCTGCATGAAGTCCAGGCTCGATGTGTCTTTTGCAAACACTTGATGTCACCCGTTACATGGTCTATTACTTTTACACACTTTTCAGAAAGCCATGTTGACATAAAAACAAAATTGGGAGATTTATCTCGTGAAGAACAAAAACGTCATCACTGCACGACGCAATCTTTCAAAACGTATCGTGATTTCAAAATACGTGTGATTTTAAAATCACTATTTGACAATTATCAACCAATGAAAGCAACAAATAAAACGCACAGACAGTGTTTACCGCTCCGAACACAGGCTGACGATGACGTCACCCAATTCAAGGTGACGTGAAACTTGCTACTCTTTTCTCCATTTGTCAGATCATCTAATTAACTGACAAAACGATTCGAGAAGAGCTTTTGTTCTTTTAATTGACTTCTACTGGTCAAGGTTGCAGACCTTTGTCTACGGTGGTATTTACGCAAGTTCCCGTCAGTATCAGTTTGTTGCGCCGTTAATATTTCCGATGGAACCCAAGGGTGAAATGATTTTTAAATTGTTTGTAGTTTACGATGTTGTCTTAAAATTTTACTCCTGGAATTAGTACAGTGAACTTTTTAGCTCCAAGGTCTGTGCTTCTACTGAATGTGTAAAGGTGTGTACGTATTTACAACCGATTGTTGTTAACTCGTTCTTGCGAGACATTCACAAAGCAATTGCAGCACAGCGACTTTCTTTTTCGTACAAAGTCATGATTGAAATCTATGTCGATTGGGGGGGGGGAATGTACCAGTAATACACATAATCGTTAAGCAATTTAAAAAAAAATCAATTCAGACATTGGGAACAATCCTTATCTGTTGGAATCTTGGGAGCTGACTGGTTAGTCGTTTCGGTGTCAATCCTAAAGAGAAATGGGTGATCTGGGAGAACTTTAAATCGATTGCTCTCGAGCAGACGGCAGTCAAGCCTCGTCTTTTGTTCTGCTGGTCAAACTTCACTCTGTTCGGAGTGATTGAAAACCATTGCATTGGTGTGCCAGTGGGATTTAGACAGCAGTTTATACGAACGACGACGAGACGAACACGCGGTCGGATCCGAGGTGGCGGCTATGGCTAAAGCTACGACTGTCACTGTGTCCACCCTTTTTTTCCGACACCTAAGAAAAATCGTATTCCTCAACACTGGTGAAAACACTGTGTGGACTCGTGTAAGTCTACATGGTGTTTCAAGTCCCTACACTAGCTGTGTGGACATACTTTTGTTGCCAGAGGTACACACTTAAGCATATACAACTCAGAGAAGAAAACAAAATTACTTTTTAAAAATGTTTTCCCGTTTTCACTGATTTGTTTTCCCTAAGGTGATAACGTTTTCACTGGTAGTTTTTATGTAGTGTTAAAAAAAAAAAAAAAAAAAAAAAAAAAAAAAACTAGAAGTGTGACAAATGTAATAAATTACTCTCCCCAAATGATGATGAAGCACCACTTTTACAGAACAATAAGTCATACCCTATTGTTACCCAAACATCACACTGGTTCCCGTTATGGAAGGCCTCCCGATACCGGTCCGGGTCTGATCCGTCTAACCTTGAAGGGGGGTTGCTACTCCTAAATCAAGTACTTTGCTTTAACACAATTGGAACTAACATTTCAGCCTTCAGAAATCATTTTGTAAACGAGTTTTTTGTTGGCATGCAACACTTGAAAGAGTAATTTTCTCTTTAAAATATTATTGTGTACTGTATAAACATATTTTGTAAAAAATATGATTGTTCTAGAAACAGAATTGACATCTTTTTTTTTCACGGAGGCCCTAAAGGGACACGCAACACAAAATAATTAAATAAAAAATGTTTTTCTTTCGCTCAAACTACTATGATATAAAATATGCCCATTTTTTTTACTGTCTCTTTGACATTTCAGCCAAAAGCAATCTCTCCAAAACTATTTGTTATTTTTGTTCATACCCTGCATCGATGAATTTGATAGTAAAACACAATTACTAATGTTTCACCCGACGCAAATTGAACCTAATATTATATCAACGTCTCTTTAACGTTTGAATGTTTTCATGTAACCTTTCGAAGGAGAGGAGCAAAAAAACCTTACCAATTACACTCAACACTTGGTGAATGTCACTAAGAACAACGCCGTTTGCCCGAGTGAAGGGCCTCAAGGATCTACGCCCTTTCTTCGGGGCACACAGCGTACATTTCTGTCCCGGAGTGTCGTAAGCAAATGAAATGCCCCCCTTGGCAAAATATATGGCTCTACTGTTACATTGTTGTTGCTAGATTTAACCCCCAAAGACATGTGTTCCCATTCAAGGCAATTCTCAATCTTTCTGTAATGACTTATGAGTGACAAGACAAACGATCAGACTTTCACTCTCAGTTTTCTTGAAACACAATGTTGCACATTTATTTCTTATACGCCCTTTCTACGTTAACATTTCGTTGTGTTCGTCTCACACTGGCACTCGACGATAGTTGCTATAAAATAACAACACTAATAGTAACATTGATTCCCTTTTCCCCTTGAAAGAAAAATGCTCAAACGGACAACATACTTGTTGACACTTATATGGTTTCCACTTAGAAACCAAAGTACGCCCCTTTCCTCCCAAAATAACACACAGTGCTGCCGAAGAGCATACGTACAAAGCTTTCCATCAAATTTGCTCTCTTAATTGTCGCAAACGCAATATTTCATGCAATAAAACTGGTTTTTTTTAAAGAATATGTTCATGTTGCGAGAAACTGTTCAAGAACCCCCCCCCCGAGAGAAGAACAACAACAGCAACAACAACAACAAAAACAACAGCAACAACAACAATGACAATCACAAAGCAACAGAAACTACAACTACAACAAAATAAAACAAACAACTACAACATCTCAACCCGTAGAAGAGGTTTTATTCAACTTTTTCCAGAGTTAATTGTATACAAGAAGCAACTATATCTAGGAAACTTGCAACCGTGGTACAACCCTGTGCGAATCTCGTTTGAGAGGCGAGTTGGCTCTGTTACGAGCCGGTGTTGTCTCACTACTGTTACGAGCCGGTGTTGTTACGTTAGATTCACGAAGTCAATTGATCTTTTGAAATTTATATAGAGAGAGGACGAAAAAAAAAACAATAACAAAAATCCACAAAGTTGACGATAAAATAATGACAGCTCAAGAGACAGAGGGTTGGTTGTGTCCGTAGAGAATTGGGAGTTCCATTTGTAAAGATGAAGTGTTATTTCCTATTACCTTCTAATCCATCTGACATTTACATAATAATTGGTTCCCTAAGCTACGAAGACATAATATACCACAGTAATTAATGTACCCCGCCAAAGACCTGACGTAGGTTGTTATATTGTCTGTTTGTGACGTGTTTCTTGAAAACTTAATGATTGGAATTGATGTACTCCTCCAATAACAACTGATGTAACATCCCTTTTTTTTATATGCTCCTTGAAAACTGGAGGATTGGAATGAATGTACTCTTCCAATAACCAATGATGTACAATCCATTTATGATTCGTTTCTTGAAAACTGGAGGATTGGAATAAATGTACTCTTTCAATAACCACTGATGTAGCATCCCTTTTAGATATGTTTCTTGAAACCTAGTTGATTGGAATGAATGTACTCTTTCAATAACCAATGATGTAGCATCCCTTTTAGATATGTTTCTTGAAAACTAGAGGATTGGAATGAATGTACTCTTCCAATAACCAATGATTTACCATCCCTTTATGATATGTTTCTTGAAAACTAGAGGATTGGAATAAATGTACTCTTTCAATAACCACTGATGTAGCATCCCTTTTAGATATGTTTCTTGAAATCTAGATGATTGGAATGAAAGTACTCTTCCAATGGTGTTCCATCCCTTTATGGAATGTTTCTTAAAACCATAAAAAAAATGCAATTGGTGAAACTAGAGGATTTGAACAAAATGATCTCTTCATTACGTGGACAACGGTCATCAGCCTCCGAACTGAAAGAGATTTGACCGGTACGAAGAACTACATGAAAATACATTTAAAACTACTTATATGAATCATGTTGAAGTAATCATCGAATAAAATTTGTTTCAGCTTAAAAAAATAATAAAAATAAAAAATCCCAAGCTTATTGTTCCCAAGGTAGATTTTTGGCGGGCAAATAAAGCATGTGGTTTTAATCATAGCCAATAGAACAAGGAGAACACGAAGATGAAGAGCAAGATGAAGAGCAAGAAGAAGAGCAAGAAGAATGACAAGTTATCGAGGGACATGCCCCAACCCTTTCGAGTTGCAACTGCCCACCGTTTCGAGTTGCAGCTGCCCACCGTTTCAAGTTGCAGCTGCCCACCGTTCCAAATTGCAACTACACACCCTTTAGGTGTCAACTGTCCAACCCGACCTCAATCCCTGATTTCGTAACATCCTAATGCCCAAGATTCCAAGCATATGTCATCTTTTGTGTAGGTGTCCAAGCAATCAATACATCAACAACTGGGTCGCCTGATAAAATGTCTTCGCGTCAATTTTTTTTTTTTTTTTTTTTTTTGCGTTGTCGTTGCAGATTGTTGCTATAAATATCATTTCTTAGAATGAGTTTCCCATCTTGGGGTGAGAGAAGAGTGTTGAAAGTTTGACAATTTAGCTAGTGTATTCATGATTAATGTAAATGGCGTTTTCCGTTTCTGGCAACATCTGTTACCAAGTTTGTCAGGCGTCAAGTATACTTGAGTTTTTAGGACAGTTTAATACCTTATTTTAAAAGATGTATAACTTTAAGTTTTTGGGGTGTGAAGTGTTTAAATTGAACACCTCGTTTACCCTGCGAGCTTATGACCTTGTTCTGTCTAATCTCCTGGGTAGATGTTGCCGACAATCAAAAGGAAAAAGGTGCTGCTCATTTGTTTGCACTTATTAAAAGTAACTTTCTCTCCTGAGTTGAGCACATATAAACAACAGCAGAAAAAAACAAAAACAAACAAACAAACAAACAAACAAACAAACACCCAACACCCCAACGTAAACAAAAAACAGACAACCAAACAAACAAACACCCCAACAGACAAACAAATAAACACAAAACAATCACCTATCAACTTTTATTTTATCTTAGGAGGCTAGCTGCTTTTGTTGTTGCTGTTTTTATGTATTTCTTTATTTTGTATTTATTTATTCCGGTACATGAATTGTTGAGAGTATTCGCACAGTTGAGCAAGCTGAGGGAAGTATCCCAGACAGCTGAAAACGTTTCGAGATGTAAACGAGGAGAGATATACAAAACAAGATATAATACATAAATAGTTATTAACTAATTAGTGTCTTTGCGGGGTCAGCTACAGCTAGGCTGTCGGTCTGCAGAGTGGCTAAAGCAAATGTGAGACATTTGTTAGCAAACATATTTTGCAACTTGTGGAAAAAAAAACCCGCACAATTGGTTAGTTGTATGTTTTTGGTGTAATATACTAGTTAGTGTACATGGTTTCGGGCACTCGCTTTCATATGTGTTACTATTGACGAAGGAATACGTTTCTCAATGCAGATATCCAGAGGCCAATTTTAACGGTGCAATTTGTTTCTACTCTTCAAAGCAAGTTATACCTTCTAAACAGGCAAAATAAATGGTGTAGTTTGGTGGCGGTGGTGTTGCTGGTTTTTTTTTCTAAATTGCGTTTCTTTTATATGAATACCCTTCCTGAACTTCTCAGGCTACCCGGTGATCGTGCTTTTGTGTAAGCTGCTCCCAAACTATTGACTAAAGCCCTCCTTGTATTAGTCAGTCATCTTCATTGTTTTGATGTTCTTAACTCAAGTTAAAAACCTATTTGTTTACATTAACCATTTCTAGTAAGAATTGTTTTTCTCTCCTAATAATATATTTTTATTTTATTTTATAATTTTTAATTATTTTTTTTTTTAATGCGCAGTAGATTATATTCATTTAGGTGTTGCGCAATATATAGGTGTAATATTACTACCATTAACTTGTTTTCTTCTTCACACATTTTCCCTTACACTATTACAATTTCAGCTTTAAAACTGACACGGGGTAATCTGCTCGACGCCTTCTCTATTGGGAGGTAGACCTCCTTCGCAAACGACTAAGTGTATACAGATTTGCATTATTAGTTACTGAAGATAATTACGTGATTCGTTAGACGTCAATCTTTAAGACAAATTACTCTTCACAAGAAAGACAACTCTCTTGAGGTTTGGGAAAACTGTGTCCACGCAAACAACTAGACGTTCCTTTGGGGGGTCATGCCTCGTAATACAAATGAAATTAATTTAGGTAGCATACACCCTTTTTTGATGGAAGAAGAAGAAGAAAAACACAATCACTCAGACCTGACATTCTATGAATCGACAGGTCACTACAGTTCATCAGAAAATAGAGATGGGGTTTTTGACTGATTGATGAAATCTTATAAATGAAATTTGCAATATATTTTCCCCACTCGACGGAACCGATATCCCGGTGGACCTCTGCTACTCTGACCTATCGGTCTACATCAAGTTTTTTTTTTTTTTTTTTTTACAATTTTGAAATCTGAGAGTTACGGAAAACATCCTACCACATCGTGGGGGCCCCGAAGAAATGCGATCTTGGTATAAACATTTAGTTCTCTCCCATTCAGTCAGGGGTATTTTCTTAAGCTCGTATTCAATTTTCATCATTTAACAGTACTTTAAAAAAAACAATCCTTCGAAATATTCTAAGGGCTGGGAAGTTAAAAAAAAAAAAAAAAAAAAAAAAAAACCAAACAGCGGAGTGAAATAGTTTCGTAGTTTTGACGTTTTTTGGAAAAAACAAAAAACAAAATCGAAAGATAGTGTGCGTTACTATCGTGTTTTCTAATATTCATAAAACCTTCAGGGAAGAGACGATAACGTTTTTATTTTTCATACTTTGTTATTTTGTTGCAATTTATTATTGTTATTTTTGTGTTAGAAAGCATACCAGGCCCTCGCACAAATAAAGAAACTGTCCCAGAAACACAAGTTGTTTTAAGTTTTCCCTTTAAATTTGATTGACAAACTTGACTTTAAAAACCAATGCCACGTTTGAAACATAAAAAAAACCAAAAACATAAACAAATAAATTAATAAATAGAAAAATAACAACTCATCAAATGCAATACTCTTATTCCCTATTACTTAACAATTAATGATCGCAAACCGACATTAGGCATATCTTTAGAGCAAAAATTATTCGAAAATTCCAACGCCTCGTTGAAAAAAAGATACGTCGTCTTGTAATTCCACACTCAATTTAAACTTGCTGCTAGTCCACCTATTTATTTACACTCGCTACGGACACCAGTTAGCCACAACATTGCACAGATTAATCTTCTTCTTCATATTAGTCAACCGACTCAATCAAGTCTTTGTTTAAAAACCAACTCGTAGTCAATACTGAAGGTTTAAGCGCTTAAATTATTCTGTATAACTTTTTACAACTTTTGTTAGTTTTATATCAAATCATGCGAGTTTTCTCAACAAACAAACAACGACATACCCCATCCTTTGCTATTTGCGTAACCACCGCTCCCTCCTGGAAAGGTCTGCAACATCCACGGCAACCTGAAAGTTTAACAGATAACAGAAATTATACTTTGATTCGGATTTAAAGATTGACAGAAAAAAAAAACACGTCAAATTGTAACCTTTCGAGACGACGAGAAGACGACGTATAGAAGAGTTGAAACGGGTAAGCCTGTTACAAATTGAAGACACTTTCTCACTTCTGATGTCGATCTAGTTTCAAAGTGGTATTGATCGCGATGTCTCGAACCTCATTTGCCATTTGCGTTGATGTTTTTACAAGCCGACAACACAAATACTGCCACATTATTCCCGTTTATAACACGATCATTTGCTTTTCAAACTTCCCCCTGAAGTCGGCGCCCACGATCTTGTAAGGAGGAAAACAGTAATTCCATAAAATACCCCCAACATTTTTTTCAACATGACAGAGTAGAAGCAGGATGCGTACTGTTAAAAAAAATGTTCGAAAGGGTGTTTACTTTAGTTAGACTTAAGCGGCGGGTTCAATAAATGGAAATAAGTGTATTTGATATAGTGTTTTAATAAGAGAATAGTCATAACACCCTTTTTCCGGGTCATTGTGAGTGTGACTGTTGGTTTAAATTTTTTCCAGACCTTCTAGGGGGACTTCAGAGGTAATCATATTTGAACTATGGCTGTATTATTTTGAAGTCGTCTGGGCTTTTATTCTCCCCGAATGCTTTCGTGCTTGACAAGTATTTCCAGATTGTCCTGTCTAATTTAAGTACAATCCCGTTATTATGTGTTTCTAGAAAACTGAAAAGAATGCACTCTTACACAAACCAAACGATGCACCATCCTTCAATGATATGTTGCTGTTGTTGGTGGTGGTGTTGTTAGTGGTGTTGTGACTATTTGTTATGTCGCTGTTGTTGTTTTTTGTTGCTATTTTTTATTTATTTATTTATTTTTTTTTATTGGGGGGGGGGTAAACAGAAGGATTGTAATGCATGAACTATTCCAAAAACCAATTATATTTACGATCCCTTTATGATATGTTTCATGAAAACGAAACGGTTGGAATGAATGTACTCTTCCAAATAACCAATGATGTACTATCCCGTTCTGGTTTCTTGAAAACTAAAGAATTGGAATGAATGTACTCTTTTAAAAACCAATGATGTACCATCGCTCCAGGAAACGTTTCACGAAAACTTTTTTTTAAAATTATTATTACATATATTCAATGACTAATAATGTACCATCACTCTTTTTCTTCTAAACTGGGTGTAAGAATGAATGTATGCTTATAATCGACCTTCATTTTGTTGTATATTTGTTTAGCTCTATGGCCTTAGCGTAACTTTCTCTTGTCGGTCCGCCTATGGTGACTCACTATTAACACAAGTTCTTGCTTATTGTTGTCATTGGTTCACAGCGTGGCAATTGCCACCAAGGATGCACGTATTGCGCTGAATAACTCTTTCAGTTGTGGCATTTGTATTGTATTGATAATCCCAGTTTCGGGTGTGGATTCCTACATGTGGACACACAGAGTTTTGGTCGGAAAATATTGATTTGATTTCAAAGCGAAATAGCTTCGGGAAAAGGGTATTATTTTCCTGTGAATGAACCAGTTCAACGGTAAAAAAGAAAGTGCGGTACTGCAGTGGGTCCTACAGATAAGTCCAATTATTCAAGTTTTCGAGATTGTTGGAATGAACATTGATTCAATGTTTTCGAAAGAGGTTTTTTCGATAGTGCATCAATATACACAAATATTACATTGTTTTTGTTTAATATTAAAAAGCAGTTTTGGGGGTTGAACAAAGAGAAAGTTGACTAAGGCGAGATTTGAACCAAAGACCGGGGGTTTATTGTGCCGGCACTCTATACCAACTGAGAGCTATCTAGCCCTGACTGGTCTCCCTATTTTGTTATTATCTTTGGTCAGGGTTTTCAGTCAGAAGCCATGTTTTCAGTCAGAAACACAAACACTATGATAAATACATAATAATGGAAACATTACTGAGAAATACAAGGAAAACAAAGTTAACACAAATAAAGCATACAAAAAATCAAACATCAAATAACAAACAAATGGAATTCTTCTTCAAATGAACCCATAACCCTTTTGTGTCATAGAAGTAATAATGCATATTATTTAATGAACAACAAATATAAATATTCTAAATTCAGAAAAAGAAAAGGGTAAGAAAACAGAAAAAATGATTAAGTAACACTTATCATTTATAGTCATCATGTATTTATTTCTTAATTTTATTATTATTTTTTTACTTTTTTATTTTCCCCTATTTTTAGAAATTGGTGTGCGACTTTAAAACATGTGGCAGTAATTGATGTCCTATTTCGGGCACTAGCACATTAAATTACCCGACTCGAAAGACTTACGGACCGCTAAGGAATGGCTCGCAAGATATAGCACATTCACCCAACAGACAACATGTCTTATTATGACGACCGTTTGACAGACGAAATTATAATATTCAATAGTTTGTCATAACTAATTCAAACGTGATTTTGTTTGGATTTGTATAAACTGTTTAGGACGCTCAGCTTCTGAGTATGTTTTTGTTTGTAATATGTAGGGTTATTTGTTTGAAAATACGCTTAAAATTCCAGATAGACAAGAAGGTAAAAGAAGGTTTTTGTTTTCACTAAAAGATGACAAACGAAATTGGTGAAACTATCACTGGCTGTTTTGACAGTGAGTCTCTTGAAAACGACAGGATCGAGAGAAAAAAACAACAACAAACAAACAACAACCACAACAAAACAACAACAACACCAACTTCCAAACAAACAAATAAACAAATACCCAAACAAACAAACAAATAACAACAACAACAACAACAACAGCAACGACAACAAGCAAACAACAACATTGAGGTATGTTTTTCGTTTTAGATTGAAGTGCTCACGCATGTCATTTCATTGCATGTTAGATGATGTCTTGTAAATATGGGAGCCAGCTTGGTTTCACAATGTGGTGTTTTTAACTTTACCGGGATCTCAAAAATGACACATCAGGTCAAAAATATTAATTTTCTCAGAGTCTCATCATCAGTTATTGCAGTCTTCGTTTCTCATGTTATACGATTCGGTGACACGATTAAACAACATTTACAAGATAGTCGTGGACTGAGTAACTCTGTTTTGAACGTCTTGAAATGTCATTACTTTGTGACTTTGTATTTCATACGATGACATTTCTCGTGAGGATTGGTACTTGTATGACTTTTACAATCAGCAAGCTTTCAGATTAAAATGGTTCATGTTCTCCCAAATTGTGACAAATCAGGAACAGCGCTGTGTCGGCTTGAGTTGTTTGCAATGACAGTAAAAAAAAATTTTTTTTATTTTTTTTTTAATGTGATTGCCGCAATTATTATAAACGTGCATGAGAACCCTGGCTGAACACCAGCCGTTGTTTTTGTTATTGCTGTTTGTGTTGTTTCTGTCGTTGCTGTTGCTGCTTCGTTTTATGTTGTTGCTGTTGTTGCTGCTGCTGCTGCTGCTGCTGTCGATGCTGTTGCTTTTGCTTTTGATGTTGTCGTTGCTGCTGCGGCTGCTGCTGTTAATGTTGGTGACATTGCTATTGATCCAAACAGTGATACCAGTCATGTGGGATAAGAATTATCTCGTAGAATCCAGCACTTACGGCTCAAGTGTTATTATTTACCATCTGACGTTAGTTATCAACAATAAGACTCGCTCGCCGCTCAGTGACGTCGCCACAGACAAGTGAGACTAGCAGGCATTGTCTGATGTGGGGAGAAAAACACTCACCGAGTGGAATGGTTAATAGATTGTATTCCTGAATTGAAGCTTACACACGAGTGTTCAAGGTTGATTCAATTTCAATAATATTACTTGTGAACTTTATATGAATTTAATTTAAGTGTTCTGTCCTGTAATTCAAACCTAATGTTTAATTCCACTGGTTAAATGCGCGACATTATTTAAGCTGGAAGGTACATCGATCAGTTTTTGGAGGGGGTCCATTCATTCCAATCCTCTGGTTTTAAAGAAGTGTCATTAATGAATATTATTAGTTTGTGTAAGAGTGCTTTTGTTCCGATTCTCTAGTCTTCATAAATTTTCACAAATGGATGGTACCTGATTGATTTATGAATGGTACATTCATTGCAATCCTCTAGTTTTCAAGAAACCCATGACATTATGATTGTCCGTCCTTGGTTTTGTAAGAGTACAATTCATTCCAATCCTATACATTTAAAAAAAAAAAACATTTCCTAAAGAGATGGTACAAGAATGACGTGTTGGTGTAGGTTTTTTGTTATTTGAGATGTGAAACAGTGCATCGTTTGCTTGGGGTTTAGTTTTTCGTTCATTCATAAAAAAAAAATAATAATAACATTGCGAGACTCGGCGTCAATACAGTCTGGTGCCTTGACAAACGTATACTTGTATCTAGACTTGGTATCTGACCAGATCTGACCATGTCGCACTATGGGAAGTTTCTGCCACATTGCCCTGCAGCAAAAATGTCACATTTTCCACGGCCAAAAATAATGTACAGGTTTATAGTTGCGAGTAGAAACGACCCCCAACGGCTTAAAATCTATAAAACTCAAATCTCTCCAACCTTTTCTTCTAGTTCACGACCTTAAGCTATCCTTCCTACCCATCCTTTTTAAAACAGACTTCAAAACCATGTTTTAATCAATAATGGTTTGATTTTTTTATTTTTTTTACCCCATCTTTCAAAGATATTAAAAGTTAAAATCCGCATAGCTTGACGTGACTGTAAAAAGCTTTCCGTAGAAGACCCACAAGCAGAAGTAATTGCACCCTAAGCACACAGGTGTCACAAGTGGGAGTTTTTCTTCTCTCTCTCTCTCTCTCTTTTTTCTCTTTTTTTATTGAAACAAGTTAAACCTGTCTGATTTTATTGACGTTGACAATGCAATAATGTAAGAACGCTACCTGTGTATGTGGTTTGTTTAATACACAGAACAATCCATCCATTTTAAAACGGTTGGAAACTGATAAAACCTAGCAGACCGTGAATATTCTTAGGAAATGAAGAGGGAAAGTATGAAATTAATTCCCGGAAAGTTGTGTTCAGTAACCATGACTTGCTGTTAGTTCACCGATTGCATTATGGGGAAGGGGGTCGATCTTCTCAGAGTTGTGTCGCAGCGTATGAGTGTGCTTAGTATATAAGTTCGTACTTAGCGGAAAAAATTTAACGAGTCAATGCCGTCTGTTGTTCATTATTCGTCCAACAAGTGTTTTACTCCTATTTTACAATTAGGTGAAATGCCGTGACAAGACAAACGCAAAACAAAGAAGAACATAAAAAAGGTTAACTATTATCACAGTTGCGTCAAACCCAAATAAAGCATCGACTAAAAAGGCATGCCAATCCTCCCAAATACTGTTAAAAAAATTAATAGTAACTTTGCACTGACTTCTAGTAACATTATATTTTAACCATAAAACCGTTTTAGTAAAATAGCTCAAATCAACCAAAAGAAAGGGAGGGAGAAGATAAGGGGGAGTAACCGACTTAATTCTAATAAAAATAAAATATAAGTAAGGTAGAACAGAAATATATTAGAACCATAAACTGTGGGACTGGATTTTTAACGTAACTACAGATATTAAAACCTCAAAAAGCAAAAAACTAAAAAGTAAATTAATCAAATATAAAGACAGCTTCATTAGATATGCCAATTAGTTTCTTCTGTGGAAAATTTTTCGTGAGTGAGCAATCGAACCTTCTTTGTCCTTGGAAGAGTCACAAACCTCACGATAAAAATAAATGGTGTAAAAAAATCACCGTGTACGATGACGTCACATTTCAAATAAATTGTTTGTACTTGTTTGGTTCAGAGAATGGTGAGTTCAATCCTGAATTTTGAGAAATTCAATCAAAACGGCATTGGATTTGACCTTTTGACATGTAAACAAAAAACAATTCTTTGGAATGTTCAGGCCCATTTGTTTTTGTTGTTCACTGACGTCACATTTCAAATTTGCTTTGGAAGAGTATCCAGACAAAAACATGACATTATAAACTGTATTTGTAAGGCTAATAGAGAAATCTAATTTTTCCCACATTTATGATGAGGACTCCATGTTTTGAAAAATTGAGTGCATAACAAAACTAAATGTTGGCCTTACAGCCCCTCGTTAGTCTTTTACACACACTTCAACAGCATCAAACGACGGCAAAACCAATCACCCAAAGGGGGTTTAAAAAAGAAGAAGATAAATCAGGTACTAGGTGGATAAACTAAAAAGAAGAGTTCAAGGTTACAAAACACTTGACTGAAGCTCTTGCTTCACTGGTCGAACAGGAGGACAAAATGCAATTTTCATCCCTTTGGGTGAATACAAAAAAAAAAGTCGGTGCGGTTCAAACACGTAGTTAAATGATCCGTGACGATTGCGAACGAGTGTAAGAATTGTACAGTACTGTTTTGATTGGTGTGAGTGTGTGCGGGGGGGGGGGGGGGGCTTTTTTTCGCTTATTAAAAAGTCAGTATTTTCCAGTTATGTCTGAAATATCAATCATCAAAATAACTGAATTGTGGCAATGCGTTTTACCTCCACCCCTGTCGTTAAGATTCTGGTCGTGGAATATCGGAAGTGGGTTGGGTTGAAGAGAAATGGGGTGGAGGGGTGGGAGGAAAGGGGTGGAGGGGTGGGAGGAAAGGGGGTGGGAGGGATTGGGGGAGTTTAAAACAAAGACATGTTTGTTATCAGAACGTACCAAACTTGTCTCCTAGAAAAATAAATGTAATCAAACCACACTACCAAAATAACAGTTTCAGTTTATATAAATCAACTTATTAATCTTACTGGCTTGCTTTTTTCATATCGGTTGTTTTTCTGGCGAGTCATTGTTTATTTAAGTTTAGTTTTAAAACATTCTGTCAATGTCCCTTTGCAAATGTGAAGTTGATGTTTGCAATTTCGCTTCTATTTTTGGGATTGGAAAACATCCAGTATTAAAAACCGTATTGTAATGTATTCAATTTTTTATTTGATATGCATTTTTTTTTTAATCGGAATTAAGCTCATTTTGGGTTCAGATAAAGGTTTACTACCGAAAAAGGATGTCATAAAAATTATTTGTTGAGAGAAAGGATTGCTACCGAAAACTAAACAAACACAATTCCCTTTGACTCTTTGCCCTGCCTCTGTAAAAATTCACCCTCTCAACTTACTGCACCAGCGAAAATTCTTACTTTTGCTCTGGTGAAAAAAAAATTGGGCATCCATAGAAGAAATCTCCTTCCATTTCGAAAAAAACCCAAACAAAACCCACAAGAAACCATAACCAGCATTTTGGTTAAAGAAAAACATTTGCCAAGCCCTAGCACCGAACCCTTGATACCTCTAGATTTCCTAATCATTGCCGAGTAAACACACGTTTGTTCCTCTCCCCCCCCCCCTTTTTTTTATAGTTTATAATCAGCACGCCATGCCTGTCTGCCTTCCACTCATTTGATTACGGTCGAAAGTCACGGTCGGTATAGTTGCATTCATACATATGCAAACCGGAGTTGATAACAGAGTTAGTAAGAAGAAAAGAAAGAAAAAAACACCTGTTGTCATAAATCACGTCAAATTAATTATCTAAGATGTGGTTATTTACCGGGACTAATTGTTTTCTGAAGACAAAATGATTGGTATTATTATCAAAACAATGTCATTTATTTACGACCATATATATTGTACAGTGGCGTTCCACGGCCGAGCGGTCTAACTTTGAACTCCAATTATGGTTGCTCAAGATTGCATTAAGCTCAATGTACAAAAATAATCATAGTTTTCGCTTGAAAAGGGCCCTATATCAAGGTTATCATTTTCAGCCTTAACATTAGCTTCAATTTGAAAGATGCTTATATTATTAATACCAGTATCAATCTGAACTACTTTCAACATTAAGACATTTGAATTTGATGACACCCAAAGTCAGTTTTATTTTGTTTTTATTTCTATAAAAAAAACAAATAATATATAGATATAGTGACCTATATTACATGTTCTTGGTACTGTATTTCTTGTCTTGTGTTCAGTTTGCAACAACCGTTATTCATCAGTAAATAATAACAGGCCTCATACCGGGGAAAAAATTGGCCCTTGATACTCGAAGTTCGGACTCAACCCTCGTGCTTCGAGACTCGGACTCAACTCTTGAGACTCGAGACTTAGACTCAACCTTGTGACTCGAGACCTGGACTCAACCCTCGTGACTCGAGACTCGGACTCAACCTTGTGACTCGAGGCTCGGACTCAACCTTGTGACTCGAGACTTGGACTCGACATTGTGACTCGAGGCTCAGACTCAACCTTGTGACTCGAGACTTGGACTCGACATTGTGACTCGAGGCTCAGACTCAACCTTGTGACTCAATGCTCGGACTCAACCTTGTATCTCAAGGCTCGGACTTAACCTTGTGACTCAAGGCTCGGACTCAACCTTGTGACTCAAGGCTCGGACTCAACCTTGTGACTCGAGACTCAGACTCAACTTTGTGGTTCGAGATTCGGACTCAATCTTGTGACTCGAGACTCAGACTCAACTTTGTGGTTCGAGATTCGGACTCAATCTTGTGACTCGAGACTCGGACTCAACCCATGTGACTCGTGGCTCGGGTTCAGATTCGAGGGCTAAAGACCCGAGTTAAGACTGCAAACAGGTGTAACCTTAAAACAATAACAAAATCGAAATAATTGATATCTGAGAATTGTAACCCAAACGATCGATTTGATGACTATAAAATTTCCTAAAGAAAAACACTCGCTTCCTGGAAAACACAAAGTAAACCCACCACTTATAATATTCGAGCAAACATTCAACGGCTTTTCTTTTCTCTCTTCTTTTTTTTATAACCTCCTCAAATGTGACCTTCAAATTTTTAAATATTGATACTAAACTAGACCTTTCGGGCCCGGTGTTTTTCTGTTCTAATCTATGGATCAATTTTAGAGGGAAGCACAACTGAAGCGAGTAATTCCCTAATGTCCAAATTGTATATTATTAATTATCGTCTGAATTTTTCATAATTCTGGAAGGACAACAGAAGAGAAGGGAAACTACAGATAGTTCTGGTGCCAGTTCAATTGCATCATTTAAAGATTAAGTGTCTGGTACACGGCCATGAGTACCTAATAGCAAAGTTAACTGTTTTCGGCAGATGAGCCAATTTAACCCTTAAGTTAGGGCTGGTAACGCTAATTCATGGCACATGTTATTTATTTCACTGCTTTCTCCTAAGTGCATTGCCCTGGGGGAGTCAAAATCATCGATACCCTACACTGATCTACACAGTACCTAATATGGGGTGAGGTCTTAGAGTTATGTGATTTTTCTTGAGAGGCTGAAGAAAAAAGAAAGTTTAATATTAATAAAATGGTTTCTGGGGTATACACTCGATCGTTACAATCAATGGAAAAGTCATGCTGCTCTGTTGGAATTCACTAACAAAATCATACAATTGAATAAACCTGTTAAAAAGAAATGGTTTATATTTCCTACTACATGTATGTTCCCTGCCACAGTTATTGGTTTTACAAATTGTTCACAACTTCCTGACAAGTTAGATGTAATTTGTCATCAAAAATCTGCCTCTAAAATGATTGTTTAATGTCAAGCCTGATGAGTGGAGTACGAATGCTATTTTCAGATGATTTCGCAATTACGCGGGGCACGACAGATGTTTCGGCGTGTCTAGTTATTATTACTTTATCAAATACCATCTGTCTCGAGTAAAACAATTACACGTAGATTGTGAACAAAAGTTCTTTGGACGTAGTTTAAGAACTGATTAAAAAAACATAAAATATCTCCATAATACAAACAGTTAAAGTGACTTCATAATATTTGTGAATGATTGTTGCTGGCACACCTGGACCAGTAAGTGTTGTTGTTGTTGTTGTCCTATTATTAGTATGTATTGATTTACCTTGGCCTACACCATAAAAACTCCCGGTTCAGAATTGACTACGATTTCGGGTCGGGAGGGGGGGGGGCTGATGTTTGACGCGGTAACTGGTAAAAAAAAAACGAATTAAGCTCTAATTCTGCGTCAGTTTAACCATTTTCAGTCGGTTCATTCCCTTATAAATTATTGTTTCACCTTTTCTGTCACGTTTTGTGTTGTGTTGTAATTTATTTTAAAACTATCGGCCCTATCTGTCTAAAGCGTACATGCCGAAAACGCCGTGCAGCCACTTAAATAAGAAAAGCTCGTTTTTATCGAGGACGTACACCAAAACTCTCAAGATTATTTAACAGTAGTCCTGCATAGCGTGTCTGTGCCTCATTGCTCCTACATAAGAGCGTATGTTTTTCTATGAGATTGTCTCCACTGTATAAATGAATAAAATTAACTCCCAATAGAAAACTTAATTTTGCTCCCGAAAACAGTTCTTCCTGTGACACCTCATCGCAGATGTAATTCACCCCTTCCATGTGTAAATTAAATAAGTGACATTTTCATAATCAAACGCTAATCCAAATTAAATTCAATCCAAATAAACAGTTTCAAAACGTTGTGATTTATGCCCGGTGTTAAGCATGTGAATAGTGGCTATTTCCATGTAAATTAAAATGAAGGCCGGGATATATAAAAAAGAAACCATAAAGACGAATATATTATGGTTCTCGTAATTGTTCAATTGGAGTAGAATTTTAGCGGAGGCACTGTCGACAGAAATAAACGTTCGGCTTTGTTTTAGGTTAGTGTCCTTGATTTGAGACGATTAATATTACATAAAGTAAACAATGATATACCTCGCTATAATGGTATAAACATCATTGCTTAGACAATGTCAATAATAACATTTTTGGGAACATACAGATCAATTTCCTTCCTTCCGTTTTCAAATGTTGCTGCTCGTCATGTTTTAATGAAGGCCTTTGTGACGAAATTTTTATATTATTTGTTTTTACTAATTTATCTATCTATCTATCTATCTATCTATCTATCTATCATAAAGTCCCACTTATATGAACACAAATATAATAAAATAATTGTAAGTATCTCTTTGTCGACAGTAATTTTGTTTTAATTAGGCGTTTGCCAAAGACCCGAAGAGAATCTATTTCCACGTTCTGTGAAGAACAAATTATCGAGCGTAGATTTTAAATAGTTTAATACAAATTGTTTTGTTTCTTTGAAATACAGAAGTAATACATCAACCTAAAAAATAAGGGGGGGGGGAGGAAACAAAATCAAAATTCGCTGTCTCAGTTGTTGATTTGTTTCTTGTTCTTCTTTTTATTCTTCTTTTTTTCATGTAGTAATTGAATGGTTTAATTTGATGTATGAATTTTTGTATTTTTTTTTTTTTTATACAGGTATTCATTCCTTGATAACATTGTTTAAACGCCATTTCAATTTTGCAAACGGCCAGACGTTTCCGTTTCAGAACACCTAAGAACGTCCGCTCTTCAAAAGGTAAAGACCTTTTAAATCATTTTGTCAAAATCATGCCATGTATTTTAAAAGGGCCGTGTCGTCATGATCAAAGCAGGCCTGTGGCTGTCCAACGAATTACGAACACTAACCCAACTATTGCACGCGTGCGTCTTCCATTCGTACATCTGTAGCGAGAGCATGGTGGATATACAATCTAGTGTGGATTGCAGTAACGCCATGCCATGTACATGGGTAGGTTTCGAAATTTAGCATGGTGGAGATACAATCTAGTAAGGTTTGTGGTAACACCATCAGTAGGATTCGAAACTTTGCATGGTGGAGATACAATCTAGTGAGGTTTGCGATAACACTATGTACATGAGTATAGGGTTTGAAATTTTGCATGGTGGAGATACAATCTAGTGAGGTTTGCGGTAATACCATGTACATGAGTAGGATTTGAAACTTTGCATGGTGGAGATACAATCTAGTGAGGTTTACGGAACACCATAAGTAGGATTCGAAACTTTGGATGGTGGAGATACTATCTAGTGAGGTTTACGGTAACACCGTGTACATCAGGAGGAATTGAAACTTTGCATGGTGGAGATACAATCTAGTGAGGTTTGCAGTAACACCGTGTACATAAGGAGGAATTAAAACTTTATGGTGGGGGTTCAATCAAGTAAGGTTTGCAGTAACGCGTACATGTGTAGGATTTGAAACTGGCTGGCGGAGGTACAATCTAGTCAGATTTGCAGTAACTGTTTGATGTCGTTTGAAAGCTCTGTCCGAAAGGAACAATTCATTTGGTGGAATTCTGTTGCGATTGAAGCCTAGGTTTTACCGAACATTTTAGCATAGATTTTCTGCAATGTGTATGTTATTTCATTTATGTTTTTCGGCTGATTTGTAAGCTCGGCCTATAAGGGGCACAGACGTCATACTTATTTAACAAAATGAACAAAATAGTAATAAAATAACAATAACAATGAAAAAGGGTAAAGCGTAAGGACAATAGAGGACTACATTAAAACATATATATGAAGCCCTTCTTGTCTCAAATTAGTTAGAAACTTGTTTGCCACTTCATGTCATCTAGCGCCAAATATTTTTATTATATTTATTTATCCCCCCCCCCCCCCCTCTGTCAATGGACCAAATAACTCGCTACCCACACCTATAACTTCCAGGGGCAATTAAAGTTTTAATTGAAACGAAAAATCGACAAGAGCGAGATAGCAACTGGGGCTTATTACCCACACTTGAATCAATTCACACAAAATTGCCCAGACGGCAAAACCTTCCCAAGCAATCGGTTAAAACAAAACAAAAAACAAGCTAAATTGCGCCGTTGTTCATTTCGATAATGACAATTGCCAACGGAGCCACTGAGAAAAAGAAAGAAAGAAATAGACTAATTGACGCTACGGCAATGAAATGCCTGGTACCGTTTTTTTAAAACAATCAAAGTCGATGGGGTGGGTGGGGGGGGGGGACTCTAAATAAATCAACATTTCAATTCACACAAGTTGTCATCTGTGTGTATATGAACGTAGGCATTCCCTGATGAAGAAAATGAATTCCACACACCGCTCCCAAAGTTCAGACCTCTAGGGAAAACGCTTTTATACTGATTTGTGTTGGCCTAACTTGATTATCGTAAAACCCTTTGCCGAAACGCCGGTGTATATTTGACTACATAGTGCTCTAATAGCCTGCCAAGGGGGGTTGGCACACAGCCTATTGTATTAACACGATTGGTGGCAGACAATTACTTAACTGCCCAGTGATCAATCCCGTGAAAGCATTGACAGCGTGACGTCATAGTTGACGTTTCACTGGGCAGGTGATCGTCATAATTACTTAGGTCACCTTGTAGCTTTAGGGAGGTCGAACTCGAAAGCAGACTACATGAATTACTAAATTGTTTTTTTTTTAAGACACGTCAGGCTTTACTTAAGCGTCAAACTTGATTGCCCAAAGAGCCGAGAACCTGTGTCTCATTCCCGGGCCGGATCCCTGAAGACACAAAGTTTGCTGGCTCGAAACGTCGAGTCTTGTCTCCTTGGCTTCTTCCAAGAGCTAATTATTATTCCAAGAAAAAGTTATCACTTTTTTTTCTTCTTATAGGGCTTAATGCTTTTTGGGTTTATAAGTGCTTAGCAAAACAAACTCTCGGCTAACTATAGCCTTTTCACGCGCGCACGTTTCATCAACGATGTCGGCCAATGCAAGGGGAGTATGATGAAAAACTCAGTGCATTTTCAAAGCGGTGGAGTATCCACCGAAGGCTCCGTCCGTCTTTGTGAAGCTACCGATCCGAACGAGCATGCTCTTAAAACATCCCTCCGACGAAGCCCACAGGAACCGAAGACTTCCGGAGCTTTGATTTCACAAAGGCCCTCGAGGATATCGGTTCCGAATAATCGTTTGAAAGTACAACATGAAAGCGGGATTCGTTTAAGTACGAAAACATGATCCAATTAAGGAGTCGATGTCGTGCGTATCGATTAAATCACTTTAAAATACAGTGTGTGTACCTCACCCAAAATGACACGTTGGTTTACAGGACTTTTTAAAAACCGACACTTAGACGTCGACAACTAATTGAAAGCATTTTGTTTGATTCATGTCAAATCAGTTTGGTTATGCACTCACCGTATCTATCAACTTAACGAGTCGATAACAAATATTTCGATATCAGAATAATCGATACTCGATAAAAAAGTTCAGGCACAGTATTATTTGTGATTGATTATTTACTTAGTTTATTAATTTATGATTTTTTTTTTTTTTTGGAGGTTCCATTTTTATTTTGTCTTTCTTTAGTTGTATTTATTTATTTGTTTATTTTCGTATTTTCTCTCGAACCTGCTAATAGCCATCAGTTACCAGATTATATGGTTCTGTCGACAAAGACAAATTCTTCTCCGGTTCTTAAACGCCGTTATAATTTCATTTAAGCGTAAATCTCTCCGGACCGCGCACAATTTAGATTTATAAATGTCAGTGATGGTTAGACAAAGTTCTCTACCTTGCCAACGGATGTCACTGCAGCATAAAACAAGTACACAATGGCGAGATGAAACCCGACAACACGTACAGTATGAACTATAATCGCTAATCGAATTTTGTTTCAAAATATTGTCCGATCGTGAATACAGATTTTGCAGGCGTTGACTACTGACTTCAGGTAAACGCTACTTACAGATGCTGTGTCGTCGGGTTTGCTGTTTAAAGACAAACGTCCAGACTGCATGTCAAAGATTATGCAATGAAAAATAGAAAGAAAGGAAGAAAGAAAGTAAATCATAATAAGATAAAAAAAAGTACAAATACATTGAAAAATAAATTTACAAATATTATGTATATATATGTATAAAGCCTTGATTCCTTAAATTATTTTGGAAGACACAAGCAAATAGTAACAAAAAAAATTTTTATATATTTTTTTTATTAAATAAATAAAACAATTACGTTATAATAATTGTTGGAAATGTATGCTTTCAAAGTCTAAAAATGAATAATTCCTCAATGTGTCCTTTTGTGTGGCTATCTTGTTTTCCTGTCAGTGATGCGATGTAAATAGCTTGTCTAAATGGTAAATTCAATTCAAAATTGGCTATTCATAACTTATATCAGATAATTTACGCGATGTATGTTTTGTCACTGTTTTTTTATCTCCCTAAATACAACAATGTACTAAGTCATTTCTTAAAAAAAAGTGGCAGATAATAATAGTGAACGCTTTTCAGTTTTCAGTTTTCAAGATTAAAGTGTTTTTTTTTTTTTTTTTTTTTTTTCTTCGGGGGGGGGTCTTTTTTTCATTTTGAGTTGAACAAAGACGAATTGACTAGAGCGGGTATTGAACCTGCAACATCCGGGTGAACGTGCCGCTCTTCATACTCCCCACTCTGAGCTATCTAGTCATATGCTGGTGGTCTCCCTATTTTGTCAATATTGTTTTCGTTCGGGGTGCCAGTCAAAAGCCATAAAGCTAGGGATCACACCAAAGTTTACGGTACAACCTGGAAATTGGCAGCAGAGGGATTACCTCAAAGGGAATGCGACTATTCATTTTAAATATTAAGTTACATAACAACATGGAAACAGACTGGATAAAATTAAGACCAAATCTATGAGACTTTATTCAGAGACTGTTTGCATAACTTTGTTGTGTAGCACCCCGCAGGATGGAGATTACTAAAGCGTTTCCATTATTGGAACTTTGAATGTAACCAAATCGAGGCTGGGTAAAAATTAGTCTGGTCCCGATTTTGTAAAAGTTCCATCATCAATATGATCATTTATGCTTGACTTATACATTTGGTGTTTGATACGGGGCTTGGTGTAGTGCGCCGCCACCGTGTGTCTTCATGGTGTGCTTGAAATCCCCGGAATTCTACGAGGATTTTTCAAGACTTTTAACACACTACTGTGTTTGCACGTGGGGCATTCAAGTGAGTGATGTATAGTGTGAACCGAGGCGACGAAAATGCGGAGGAGTGTAATTGGAAAGATATCAAGGAGTAGTTTTGTTCAACTTAGAAACAAAAAGGTCGAGTTTAAAAAATGAGCCCGTTGTCTAATCGGTACACTGCAAAAACTGAGTGCTTAAATTGACACCATGGGTGTTGTCACACATCATATACATAAAAAGAATCACAATTTACACCATAGAGTGCCAACATAATACTAATTTCAGCAAAAACAACTACATTGGTGTCATTTTAACACGCTTGGATAAAAATGTTCATTCTCTCTTCGGTATCTATATGTGACAACACCCGTGGTGTCAATTATAACACTCCAGTGTTTGCAGTATAGCCAAATAAGAAAAAACCTTTGCTCATCATGTTCACATTATCCCATGAATTAATGAGTATATTTCGCTGACTGGTTGGCTGCTAGATTTATTTTGAAAAGAGAGGATTGGAACAACTTTGATAATTCCAAAAACCCACAGTACACTTAAGGACAATGACAATATTGGAAATTCAGACATGTATTGGGAGCAACCTTCATAAAAACAGTTTTCAATCAGAATCCAGCGGACCTTAAAACATTAAATCCAAGACGTAAAGACTTGATCCAAAAATTGTGACAAGCTTTCAATTGCGTGTTTGATGAACTTCATCCTTAGTCGTTATTTACGCACAGACGCTCGCCTTTAAGAGGCCGATTACATGCATTAAGGAAGCCGGCTTGACGGCAGTCCTTTTCTTAAAGATGGACTGACACTTGGACAAGCTGGAAGAGATTGCATCCCGGGCGACATAATAGGGCTAATGGGATTTGAGTTGAGAGTAGAGAATGGGAGATAGAGAGAGAGAAAGCTCGATCATGCGATGCGTATCATGCGAAATCGCTAAGATATCTGGCCGGCAGTCATCTGCCACAGTCTGCCAATCTTAAAGGTGCAACCACGCCGTGTTTGCACTTTTTGGGGGCTTAAAGGGGGCACTGTCGTCCTGGGCCATTGTGATTTGTATTGTGACGTCACACTTTGCTTAGCAATTAAGATTGATACACATTTAAGATTAATTTGAGTTTTTATGAAATCGGGACGTCACACTTTGCTTAGCAATTAAGACTGATACACAGTTAAGATTAATTTGAGTTTTTATGAAATCGGTCACATGGTATAGATCCCTTGCATTAGCCATCCTCTTTGATGATAAGAAATGGAAACATACAAACGCATACAAGAAAGTAGTACTCAACACCAACAACCCTCGACCAGCGACAGGTCTTTCTTTGTCATCAAAGGTGGTGGTTGTTGAGTTTTAGACGCCATGTAAAATCCGTCTTGGCTGTGCATTCACTATGGGTGCGTTCGATTAGCTTCCCCGTGTGTTTTGGGGGTTTACACTCGTGGTAGCCAGGAAACGAGGCTAATCGAACGCTGCGTTGTTTTCGCTTGTCACTCTGGGAAAATTAAGGTCAAAGGTTGTTGCGTATTGGCGTGTACACAGAAAGCTCTGTCGTCTGCTGAATTTTAGTGTACGTGTCCACGACGACACAATTTAATTATTTTGCACATTCGGAGCCACCAACTGTTTGTTTTTCAGGAAATGCATTTCCTTTTTGTTTGCCATAATTGTTTCATACACGATAAATCAGTGTATTAATATTTGTAGTTTTTGTACTCACTTTGCATTCAACTTGTCCCCCGCCATCTTGGTATGATACGCCTGCAGCCAGAAACTACGTCATTACACCCGGGCATCAACCAGAGACCCGCTCGCGAACTGGGGCTGTGGTGGCTGACACTGGGGCAGAAACTAGTATCACGTGATGGCTAATCGAACGCTCTCGTGTAAGTTTTACTTACACGTGTAAGCTACTCGAACGCACCCAGTAAAGGACTCTAACCCGAACTAGCTACTGCCACCTATAGCGTTCTAAAAAGTATTGAATTGCAAATAGAACGCCACGGTTGAAATGACGTAACAGTTACAAGGTATACTGTCATTATCATTAATTTACCATTTACGCGAAGGCAGGGTATACTTTTGGTAGTTGTCAAAAACCTGTATCCTCACTTGGTGTAGTTCAATGTGTGCATAACATAACCTTAGCAATTGTGGGCTCAGTTATTAATCGAAGTTGCAAGAAAATGAGGAAAGGAAGAAAAAAAAAATAAAAAATCCTTGCTGCACTGAATTGTGTGCTTTCAGATGCGAGAAATTGTGTGCTTTTCAGATATTCAAACTGGGTGAAGATTTACCTCTTTCTCTAAAATAAACTTCTTCTTTTTTTCAACGGGTGTTGTTTCTAACAATGTTTCATAACATCAACAGCTTTCCAGTGTTCTTTACCATGTACGGTTTTATGGTCATTTAAGTTTTGAAGTGCCTCTCTAATAACCCTCACAATGGTACCCACAAATTATGTCATACCACTTCAAAGGTAGTTGTCCTTTGGCTTCATTACCAGAGGGTTGTACTAACAAAAACCTTCATTTAATTCTTGTTTTTATTTATGTATTTATATTTTTTTTCCTCGCCACCCCACTCCGATTGGTTCCCAGCCACCCCACCGTTTGCAACTCTGATTGGCTTTACTTTCCCGCCCCCTCACTTAACCTTTTTTTGTGTGTTTTGTTTTTAACAGGGCACACTTCACAACAGAGACATGGATAAGTTCCTAACGCTTACAGTTTTACTGATGCTAGTTCTTGCAGTAGCCAGTAACCCTTTGGAATCAAAACGCAAATCAAAATGCAAGTAAGTGAGAATCGGAACGTATTCATTACAGTTGATCTGAGCTTCGTCTTTCCTTTACCGATTAAATCTACGAATCAATCTGGGAAAAGGGCTCAATGCACTCGAAAAAAGGGCGTTTGTTATTAAGTAGATATGGTTAGAAAAAAATATTGAAGTTAGAATATAATGATTCGCATAATTCCTTGAAATTGTGTGGTTTTTGTGCGACTGCATGGAAGACAATGCGACCAGCTGTTTAGAACCAACGTTTTGGTGCCGCAGGTCGTGTGTTCCGCTGGTTTATTTCAAAAGGCACATTTTTTAGTTTTTTTGTTTTTGTGCGTGTTTAAGTGGATGAACAATGAAACAAAATCCATACTCACTAATTACAATACACTGTTGGTGTTTTAGTGAATGAACAATTTTCAAAATCCCTACTCAAAACATACTGTGGGTGTTTTAGTGGAGGAACAATTTTCAAAATCCCTCTCACAAATTAATACTGTGGGTGTTTTAGTGGATGAACCATTTTTAAAATCCCTACTCAAAACATACTGTGGGTGTTTTAGTGGATGAACAATTTTCAAAATCTCTACTCACAACATAATGTGGGTTTTTTAGTAGATGAACAACTCATAAGAACAAAAAGTAATTTCAAACAGCGACATTTTTGGGAGAATTGAGGGCATTTTAAAGCTCAAAGGTTTCTAATCCCATCAGTACCAATCACCAAAATATGTATTTCCGTCTGTCAAAACATCGAGATGGAGGAAATATGCTTATTTTTAGTATGAAATAACCATCCATTCGTTTTTTCGATTGGCGCTAACTAAGCACAAAACTTGGCACAAACCTCGGGCTCGGGTATACAATTAGGACCCAGTTTATTGAAGTACACGGCTTAAAGGGCAACATTTTGGGGGCAGCTCTTTTTTTCTTCTTCTTTTTAATACAAGGCATATAGGTATAATGATATAACTTCTGCGTTGTTCTTAAAATCTTCATTTAAGCAATTCTATTGTGTTATTTTGTGTTTACCCCAGAGGCGGAACAGTTGGGAGCAGCGCAGGTTGTGCGAATAACACATCGTTCTTTAAAAGATTATACGACGCATACAAGAGAGGGTAAGTCCGCACCCCCCCCCCCCACCTCCTAACCCCCACTCCCCACTCTCCAGGCATGATAATTGGTCCTTGGCAAAGCAGTTCTGAGTCTTAACCGAAAAATTGTCCAGCAAAGTCATGCCATCTGAAATTCATGTCAAGGTCGAGAAATATATTTTTCCATCGCTTATTTCGATTGTTGCAATCTTAATAAGCCTGTATATTGCGTATATGTGCACAAAATATACGGGAACAAAACACAAGTGTTGCACTAAATGAAACGTGAAGCTTGACGAATTACCGAAAGGGTTGTATGACGTTGCGTTTTTTGAAACGGGAAAAATCACATTACCGTAAAAAGGGTATTTATTTATATGCCTTGCCAGATATGGGGCAGAGGACCACCGCCCCCAATGTTCACATACTTTAACACACTGTTTTTCTCTTGTACAAAAGTACCAACCCCCCTAAAATCCTCTGAAGAATTCCTGAGATTCCAAGTACACAATGAAGACACATTGGGGGGGGGTGCCACCATGCCCCATATCGAGCACCAAATGTTTCTTGATATTTTGTCTCAATTCAAACGCAACGTCAATAGTAAATGTCCGTCCCCATAACCCTCAAGATCCTCTCCCTGTATCGCCTTTAAATACCCGGTTTAACAAAATTGGTGCTCGATATGAGCCACGGTGCTACCAACCCCAACCCTCTATTGTGTATTCATTGTGTGCTTGAAATCTCAGGAATTCTTTAGCGGATTTTAGAGGGAGTGCTTCTGTGTAAATGGAAAACAATGTGTTAAAAGTATATGGGAACATTTCGAGGAAAAACCATCTGCTCCCATATTGGGCATGGTATTTAAGCCGCACCTTTGGGTGATCTGTTGAAGGGCATTGTGAGAAATAGGCATCTTTCACAAATACAAATAATATTAATCATACAACAAATGCTTACTTTTAAAAAGGGGGAAATAAAACGAAGAAAAAAACACGCCCATCCAAAAAAATAAAAAATAAAAAAAATAAAAAAATGTAGTGATGATCACCAAGCTCTTTATACTAAACAATTTTCTACTAATTACATTTACAGACAGGTTGAAGAAGCCGACACACCTGCCAGACGGGAATGGGAGCTAGACGTCGCAGAGCCCAACTACCAGAAGAAAAGCAACGATTTTGACAACGAAGAAGAGAAGTTAAGGGTCCTAACAGAGATCCTTGATGAGCTAGAACTGGAGGGCTACGGCTTGAATTGAGTCTACCAACCCAGTCTCAACTGAAATAGACAACGTTTTTTTAAAAGTTTTTTTGTGTGTTTACGTTACATTTTATTTTACTGCCATGTCCATATGCATCCTATAGGGGTTACACCGCTAACAACATGTTTAAAGTTAGTATATTTTACATCAAAAGCATGGCAGAGGCATATGGCCAAAAAGTAAACCTTGCGGAACATCATAGAACATTAATGAAAAAGACTTTCAACCAATGCTAACATCTGTCATTCAACCACTTTTTGTTAATTATCAAACCACTGTTAACCCTAAAATTCTGAAACTGATGTGACCCCGAAATATCATTTCATTGTACAAACCAGTGCTATAAATATTTATGTCATCATTTTAATATTAAAAAAATGTTGTAATTGCTGATTTTTAATTCCCACAAGACGCTGTAATGAAAATCGTTAATTAGCTTCCCCAAGAAAATAGCAACCAGCCTGGCACAAAAAGATCTTATCATTACGAGCCATCTGCTTTTCGTTTTTATTGACTGATGAGAGGTCGCAGGTGGAATAATGATAAGTAATTGCGTCTGCGATTGAAATCAGCAAACTATGACATATGACAACCCTTGACCTCCGTTATCGCTTATTACTACAAGGCGATAATAGTATAATAATTATGCTAAACGTTGAACATGTCCAGAAAAATCTGAAAGTGCCCCCCAGGACCTCAAAAACACTTGAATAACAAACCTAATAATCACATATTATGTCCTGCTTATTCGGAATTGATAACCAGCAAATGTCTTGTGATTTACATTACCAGTAAAACAAGTTTCCTGATTAGTTCTGCTTAGCACTGTTTTTCACTAAGCAGAATTATAAAAATTCCGCAATGCAAAAAAAAAAAAACTACTTTACGACCATTATTCTATTGCAAAATGGGATAATTAGTTAGGCCAAAATAACAATGTCAATGACTTTTACAATAGTGTATGCCAACAGGGCGTGAATGCAATAGTGAACTGAAGTACATGAAGTGGGCTAGCATGGCGTCTGACATTGCACTGATAAAAAAACATGCTGTCAGACACCCCAAAGTATTCACCCGATCTCTGCAAAAAAAGTCTGCATAACCTTGGGGCACTCTGTGGCAATGTTAGACAAGTTATTGTTCTTTTGGCCCACGTCAGCCCACGCATCTGAGGTTACTTTATGCTTTAATGGAAGTTCCCTACCCGATGAATGCTAAAAGAAAATACAAGAAAAAGAAATACCCGACATCATGCACCTGTTCAGATTTTCAACCACACATTTTTCGTTTTCTAACAATACTTTCTGTTGAAAAATAGCGTGGTCGACCTTGATTTGGGGTTGAGGTTGAGCTTGGTTGTATTTGATGGCGTATGAAGGTCGAGTGATATACATGAATATACAAGTATCGAAAGAAGGTAACTAAATCCAGATAATACACAAATGAATGGTTCAATATGTGAAATAGTCAATCAATTATGACTTTGCCCAGCAAAGAGAGTACGAGGTTGACAGCAGACATAAATTACTTGAATACGATTGCAAGCAAGGTGTGGTGTGACTGTTAGTGTCGGCCCAATTTCACAAAATGCCAAGATTTGTTTTGAAATGGGTTTAAAGCCGACAAAAAATGTATCATGGTTTTTAAGCAAAATAAGGTGTCCAGCAAGGACCACTCTTGTAAAAGTACAAACCCACATCGAGATTAATGTAATCGGTGCCTTGTGAAATTTGACCCCCTAGTAACTACGTTGTGTATACATTCTAGAAACTCCCTGGGCCCAATTTCATAGAGCTGCTTAAGCATAAAAAGTTGCTAAGCACAACAAAATGATGATTACCAAAATAAGGTTACCAGCTAAATTATCATTTATCATGTACAAAATGTAACTAGTATTCTGCTTAGTTTTGCTTAGCAGAAATATATTAAGCAATATTTTCTGCTTCAGCAGCTTTATGAAATTGGGCCCTGGTCAGAATCGATCACCCTCGTTCCCACACGGCCTGACCCATTTCTTTGACAGTTTGACCCGGATTCTGTTTCGACGTGATCCGAGACGCAAAATCCGAGTCCAAGTTTGATTGTTTTAACCAGTTCCTATTTAAACCTGGCCCAGAGATGGGTCAGATCCCCCCCTTGGACCCGGACTCCGGGTCCATTCTAACCCGGGAGTTCCTAGAGTGCACTTACAGTGAGTGAAGAACGTGAATCATTCGAATGCGAGTATCGATCAGGATGAGCATTTGCATGGTATGAGAACGAGCATGCGCTAACGAGTGAGTTACATAAACTCAGTCATACACTCAATTCAAAAGCTTACGAAGGCATACAGACCTTATGCATTAACGTCATCAAGCCACCATCTTAGAGGTAAACTGATGACGGAACAATGAAAACCCACATATTTGTACGCGCGGCGCACAGGATTGACCAATGAACAACCTCCTTTTGACCACTCCATGTTGTGTTAGAATAAGTGGTTGTAAAAAAAAGTACGACCGAAGTTAAAAAGTGCTTACCTGCCGAAAGCGCCATCACTAATTATTTCTGGCTAGAGAATTATATTTATTTAGTTTCGATTTTGCTGCTTTATTGTTTTATTTATTTTTATTTTATTCAATTATGGTAAAACATTCACTAGGCTAGCTGAGGCTTTTTGGGGGGCAAATTAAAGCATTATGATTGATTGGTTATGGGTTTATTGGTTATGGGTTTATGATTTATTGGTTTACAGAACTAAAAGTTGCCAAAAAAAAAAAAAACACTTACTCTAAATTACTTTTACTTAGTTGTTATTTATTTTGCTGGTTTAAGTTATACGTTTTGGCCCACATCCAAGAGATATTGTCCGATTTTTATGGTATGGTAATTTGGTAATTGAGTGCCATGTAATTGGTGGCTTCAAAATGACATCGTCATGAGCAAAGCTCTCACTACTGGATTGTGCAAACTTTGCTGGTTCATTTACAACCCCTCCATTTCAACCCCTTTTCCAATTATACTTGTTTTTCTTTCCCTACTCCTCCACCGTCCTTCCTTATTTCCCCAACTCCCAATTGTATACAGAATTTGACATGACCGTCTAAATTCCCCCCTCCCCCCCCCCCCCCACCACCCAAGCTTGAGCTTTAAAATGTTTGGGGTTTTTTTCACTCCACGCAGAAAGAAGCTTTTAAACTGATCGACTATTAAGCTTCTTGAACATTGGGAATGCGTTTCTGGGCGTATATATTTATTTGCATATTTTCTTAGCGCGTGGTCTTACTTCGGTCTTCTCTCACGACTTGTTTTTGAGCGTCTACATGGAGTACGGTTCCACCCTTCCCGCTAAAACATTGAATACTTCAAGACGTGCAGTAGACGGAAACTTGTATCACCGTTTACCCTTAAAATCATTAGGAAGCTTTCAAACAAAAGAGGGCAGTAGACAAACGGGCCCATCTCGCTACTATCAATAATATTTTATTTATTTTTTGGTACACGCAAAATAGTATTTCCGTATTCATTTAAACTGTTTTGTGATCCAGTTTTAACGGGGTTCAATTAATTAATTTCCTGAGTTAAATTGAATGGTCTATACGTGATTTACATGTTCAACCAGAGTAATATTATTTGTTGGTTGACCTAAATAGACTACTTTTTTTTTTCTGTTGCTAGGTGGCAGCAGAACTTTAGTTTCGCGCTTAACCACTGTGTTCGTGTTTCCCAGCGATTTTGCACGAAAACCCCCTCTCATATGACGTCGAAGGCCCCAAACAGTCCCCCTAGCTGTTGTCCAGGAATAACTAAAGGTGGGCGAGGGTCGTGCGCAGCGCGTACGCGTTTCCATTGTTTGTCATCAAAGATGGCGGCCATTGCAAGGAGTCTATACCGTTAATGGACTACTAAAGTCTGCTGCCACCTGTAGCATTTAAACGGAATAAAATTCCGATTCGTCTAGACAAAACTACTTCATTTTTAAATAACGAAGAAATTTGTAATTTAAAAAAAAAGGTTCTTATAAGTAAAAATAATTTAGATAATGTTAAAAAAAATTAATTAATTATATTCTAGAGTATAACTTTAAGATATGCTACATCATTGGTGTTGGGGGAAGTGTGTTTAAAATTTACTCAGTAGTGTGTTACAAAAACAGATAGTTAACTATTATGGTCAGAGTCACTAACGATGTTATGGGAAAAAGCAGCATTACAATTTCGTGTTCTGTAACATTATCTTTTATTCGGTTACATCGAAGATAGAAAGTTGTGTTATTTTTTTAAGGTGGAAGGTAACTATACCCAACCCAAGTATTTATTTTCAAACCATTGCTGTGCCAGTTTTAATTTCGAAGACAACAATAGTTAGAAATCGGAAATGAACAAATTTACAAGTTCATTCTGAGTTCTCAAAAATACTGAAGTTCATGCCAGCACAGGGTCTCCAGAGAATGTGCCTGAAGTCTTGTCAATATCGAGGCTAGCAGTTTGCAAATCACAGCTGGGTTATTTTAATTGCCACAACCGCAATCACAACGCCCCGGATGAAGCATATACATTTTGGTTGCTTTTACTCGCTCAAGCTTGACAACTTAATAGTGATGAAATGTTGGTTGGGTGTCTTTTAAACTAGGAAATGGTAGCCTATATTTAATCATAAACAAAAAAAACCAGCGTTCTTTCCCTTTCGAACCAAGACTTTATCATAATGCTTCTTCATTATAAAATTATTTAGATTTATGTTTAATTCATTTCCACCATAGATAATTCTACAACTAACGCTATACTACATTTGGAATGGGTTGTATATACAGATAAATAAAGATAACATAGCGGTGTCAGAAATTGCAACAACGATGTTTGTCCCAATGTGTTTGTAAGACTATCTTTTGTATATTGTGTTTGCAGTAAATTACCAAAATTATTCGTTACAATTTCGACAACTTACCAACATCACTTGAAGACGGAGCTCCTTCACCCTCACAGTTAGCAAACGTTGAAACATCATGTGTTACTTTGTTACAGCAGGAGCGTGTCCTGAGAAGGTAGGCCTATGAAGTTGTATTGCCACTTTACAAAAAGATACGAGAAAAAGGACACAAGCTGCATTTATCATTCAGACCTTTCTATAGGCATCCCCGAATCTCTTATATACACAAAACTTCCTTGCTCATTGTTATAGAAACCAGTATTAGGTAATATTACACAACTTTCCACAATTCCAATTGTTACATTCTCGGCTACCATTGATGCATGGCTGATGAGCCAATTCTACACTGCACTAATCTACGGGCATGATGTTGGATGTTGTGAGGTGCGTGCCCATTGGTATCCCGACCACGCCCCTCACCACGACAGGCAGACATGATTGACCCCGATGGGTCACTCGTGCAGTCGTGGCCTGGCCGTTTTTAAACTCTGCAAACTTTCCGAAAAAGATACTTAATCCAACCGTTACCTTCTAACCTTACTCTTGATGCATAAGGCACTAGTAGTTTTGTCCCAATGGATGAAAATGTAATGGGCAGACATTTGTTCACGTCTTTGCAACTAGGATAGGCCTATCGGAGATGTTCACCTCTGCTCGCTTTACCTGGTAGACGTCTCCGGTTTGTGACTCGACACCAACAGCCTGGGATGGGAGCCGCAGAAAGACATCCTTGGACACCTTTGTAGATTTACCAACGTATTCAACCACATCCGACTGGTAACATGATATCCACCTTGTCCTATGAAACTAGTTTTTTCGACTTCAATCATTAACCTTGACATTGCAATAAGTACATCAAGTTACATTCACTGCTTACACATGTTCGTCTTGTTCCCGATACTCATAACATTGTATTGATATTGTAGTTCAATATGAGAAGGAATCAGACTTTAAATTCATTTCGAGGACGACATGACGTCAGACTTCTCATTGTCATGCGCATTGGACCATTCCTCCTGACTATCAATAAAAACAAAACTATATTGTGTAAATCCATGGCAAATAATTAGTGTCAATATTTGCCTTATAGTTTAAAAAAAAAGGGTCTCGATTTTAACATTCTTCTTATTACTTGGTTTACAAAAATCGTTTACATTAATCATGTAGTCTCATGCTTTATCGTGAGTTTGTGTGATAGTGCGCATTGCGTTCCCATCATGCACTCTACATCCTGTGATTTAGTGGTCTTGCCTTGCCTTAGCATCCGACGTCACACTACAAGGATCCTTACGGATAAAGTTCGGGAACCAGTCTAGGTGAGGCCGAGCGGTAGGAATACCAAATGCGCCCTCAGTGAAGTGATTTGGGGCCCAATATGCAATTTTCTACGGACTCATCAAAAGAGACTTATATGTGACTAGTTGCATTCCATAATTATGGACTAATTGGTGCAGGTCATAATTATGGCATACATCTAACAAGAATTAGATAGCATATGCCATAGTTATAATCTACTCAGTCATCAGATGCAAGTCATAAAAATTATGACTTTCTCTTTTATTTCCTGCACTTGTTTGCGTATATCTACTATAAAAATTTAGAGCGCGTTTTTCCGTGACCTTTGGATTCGTCTTTTCTTTGTGTGGCTCCAGCAGAGGGAGAGAGCGCCTTCTTGTTTCTGCAGGTAATTTTCTCTTTTCTGTTAGGAGCATGGCTCTCTCTGTACTCTTAATGTTTGTTATATTAGAGGGATGGTTTTAGAGAAGCCCTTTGGAGTTTCATTTGTATTCCTGCCTTCAGTTAAATAGTGTATTTTTAAGTGATATAGATATTTCAGTTTTTTGAAACAAACATGACTGCGTGACAGCAGCGTACGATAGCAAGACATTACTTGACCTATGACCCTTATGTTGCAGTTCTAAATTGTGTCTCTATGCGGAAATTTTGCCAATTATACTTCCAAGTCACTTTAGAATAACTCACATGGCTAAATAATAGTGCCATCATAATTTTCAAGTATTCTTGTTTCAAATAAGAAGTGTCCCAATCAAGTGACAGAACAATTTTGAATGGGTGTTCTGTATTGGGGAGTGCATCCCAGGTTTTTTTCTGTTGTAGAGTTCTTGGGAAGAAACTTGCATTGAAGTTGTCAGATTAAATATACTTCTGGTAATGAAACCAAGGATGCCTCATAACTTAACTTATTCACTGAAGCTGACACAAGCATGAGGAAACCTGTAAAAAAGAATGTTTGCTATGTTAACATGAAACACTGGGGGGTTAACCTGTACTCCTTCATGATAAGCGTTGTGTAGCATTTTTCTAAGCTGTACAATACAAGGGAAATCAACCTCTGGTGCTATTGATGGATTATCAGATTAGTTTGTCATTCATTTCATTTCATTTATTAAAGGATGTGAAAACAAGGACTCTAACTTGAAAAGCGAACTTAATCACATGAACCAACAGCCCCATGGAGAGAAGACAAGAAGGAAGTTTAAGTTTTAGAAAAAATGCTGCCGATTCCAGGGAAATCCACACATTAAGGGTAAGGTCTGAAAACTGAACCAACATATAGAGCGCCCCCCCCCCCCCCCCCCCCGTGGGATTTAAACCAAGGTCCCAAAGTCTGAAGGTGAGGAAGTGTACAACTATGCCAGAACCCACAAATTTGCTGACACTGGAACACAAAACTTTACCCATCAGGTTTGTGAGTTGACCCATGAAGCTCAACTGTGCAGCCATGCACCCATTCAGTTCGAGTTGAGTGAAGAAGAAGCCTGACTTGGGTGTGGCTTGTGTGGTAAAACCAATTTTTCTTTCTTAACAAAGTGTAGAAAGTGTTTGTTTTAGGTTGGTGTGAGGTGGTTGAATCTAAGCTGAATTGAGACTGCAGGAATTGTTGTAATTGTGTCTACTGGACACATTTGAGTCACAATCAGGTAAGAAAACAAAGTTGTGTCTTTAATCTGAGATCTGTTGACAATGTGTACTTTGTACAACTTAATTTGTATTCTGTGTTGTGATACTAATTTGTAGTGTTCTTTATTAGAGTGTGTCATACTATGTCTTAATTTGAAACAATCTCTAAATTGATATTTTAATGTGTTTTTCATGTCTGTGGTATATTATAATAATGTCTTGATTTTGAAGTCCTGGATATTCATTTTGTAAATTTTCAACTTGTATTTGTTTTGTCTATAATGTGTGAATTGACCATTTGCTTATTGATTGACAACTACAGTTATTGCTGTGTCTATCCCATTTGCTGACTTAAGTTAAGCTTGTCTAACTTTGCATTATTTTGTGTCATTAAATATTGATTTCAAACAATCTCATAAAATGATTTTGTAATTTGCATTTTCAAATGTGTGGTATTTCAATATGTCTGTATTTTTAAGTGTCAATTTACAGGTCTTGTTTTGTCTTGTCACTGGGTTGACTATTTGCTTATCGATTTGCAACTGTAAATGTGTGTATACTTTTTTAGACCACTTCCTCTACCATTTATTTTGTGCTGACCTGAATTGTATTCTGAATTGCAAACTTGTACAAATGATTGAAATGTACATTGTTTCAATCAACAATTTGAACCTATTCATAGGAGAACTGTTTGTATCAAGATGTTGTCCTTTTACTGTTAGTGTTTATTTTTCCCCTGATTTCTTTATCCATCGTCATTTCTGAAGTCATACACTGAAGTCCACAGCAGTTTTAGATCAGTGCTGTTGGTGTTACTGCTGTCAGATTTGGCCACGCCCACTCTCACTGGACAGTTGGGGAGCTCTCGTGTGGGTATGTTATTTTCACTTTTGTTTGGCTTCACCTCAGATTGCTGTGTTTTCATAAACTTTGTGATTATGTGCTGGTTTAGTAGTTCCCTTTCACTTTTTTATGTTTTTCATTTATTTTAATTGTTTTCAACTTTGGTTGATAATTTCATTGAAATGCTCCTTACACATGCAGATTATTTACCCAATGTAAAAGCCCCTCTGCCATCACGCTTTATTCGACAGTAGGTTTGAGAGTATGTTTTGGTAAAAAAAAAATTCAGAAACCACAAGTGCCCTAATGACACATGGCCAAACAGCCTGGTAAAAGCCTAGTTTCGTTGGTTCATTGACCCATACATGTGCACCCAAACAACAAACCCTGTATAAATCCTTAGCTCGCGATTGTAGACTGAGCCCTGCTGCTAAGGTCAATGCAATGTAAAGTATTACAGTAAGGTGGTGTAACGGTGTTTGTAGATTCTCATGCCACACCGCACGCATACATTACCAGCGGCGGCACCAGACCTGTTAATCTGGGGGGGGGGGGCAAACAAAAATCGATAATGTAATTTTGTACTGTAAAAAAGCATTGACTTGCCACTTTGACGGACTTAACCAGCGTTATTCTTGAGTGAGGGTATTTCCTGGAAAATCTATCGACGACATCGTCGAGGGATGGAGGTTGTTTGGATTTCTTGCAAAACTTTCTAATATCCATTTTAGCTAACTGTTTTACCAACTTGTTTAAGCGCAACAACTAGCAGTAGGCATATTACAGCACTCCTCAATCCACGTGAACATCAAGTTTATGTCGAGTGTACTGTACAAGCCTACAATTCACTCCAGAAATATTAAAGATTTTGCACTGTGTGAATTTGACGTGTTGTGCGAACTGCGTGTACAATGGCTGCTTGCGGTTTTGGGCAGACAGTGCGTTTCTATTTATAGCAAGTTTCCAAGCTTGTACAGATAAATAAATCCACATTTTATTAACATTGCCAGAGATGGAAGGTGTATTGGGCTTTTTTGATGGTGCCAGCTAATTATGATGGATGAAATTGAGTTTATTATTTACAGCGCAAACAGCATTGTAGCAAATTGGGTGCAATGGTTTGGGATTAAACTCAATTTCCGCCATCGGGGAAAAAACTGGGGGAGGGGGGAAACAAAAATAACTGGGGGGGCATTTAAGAAGGGATTGCGTTCACCAAAACAAACATAATGCAACCTTACTCAAACCTACTGCCCATTAACTACGATTGTATAACATTGGTCATAGCTTCTCATGCTGCACTGCAGAGTGTGACACTACTAACCAAACCATGACTGCCAACCCAAACGGCTGAATATAAGTTAGGGATTGGTTTGGCAGCTTGCTTGTTGCTGGCTCTGTATGATCATCACTATTGCCAAGCCCCTGCTGCTACTCGCAAAAGAAAGGGATCACTGGATTTATTTTGTCTGGACATCAAAACAATCTCACGTTGGATGGTTTATAAGAAGAAAAAGGGACACAAAACTTTACCCATCAGCTTAGTGAGTTGACCCTCTGCACGCAACACGCAGCCATACACAAATTGTGTCGAGTTGACTAAGGATGGAGAACTTGACATGGGTGTGGCTTGTGTGAACGCGGGCCTTAAAAAGTCTCAAAAGTGTTTGCTTTAGGTTGGTGTGAGATGGTTTAATCAAAGCTGAATGGAGATAGACGGATTTGGTCTTGTTTCTGCTGGTGGACACACTTTGAATAATAATTATAAGGTAAGAAAACCAGGTGGTGTTTTTTTTTAATCAACTGTTTTAACTGGTTTAACAATTGACACCTGTTGACTTTGTGTACTTTGTACATCTTTTAATTTGTTTTTTTTTTCTAATTTGTATCGTTCCTTCTTGCAGTGTGTCAGATTAATTCTCGATTTCAAAGAATGGCACAACTTGATATTTTAATATGCATTTTCATGATTGTGGTATAGTATATGTAATAATGTCTGGATTTTAAAGTTCAATTCTTTCAATTTGCCAATTAAAGATTGCTTTGTCTATACTGTGTTGATCATTTACTTATCGATTTACAACAGTAGTTAATGATGTGTCTATACCACCCTTACCATTTGCTGACTTAAATGTAAACTTGTCTATCTTGGCATCATTTTTGTCATATTGAATATTGCTTTCAAATAATCTAATAGAGTGATATTCGAATGTGCTTATTTGTATTTGTGGTATGTTATTTCTGGATTTTACAGTGTCATTTTAGTAACAATAATACGGACATTTATATTGCGCAATACCAAAATGTATATGAATATACTCTACTGTGCATTCTAACATTATTACCCCTGGTCACTGGGCCGTATATTTCATTCCTTAAACCATCTCAGCTCCCTGGGGAGTATACAGCTGGTGCTGCGAGTTACCGCGCTCCAATCTAATCATTCACATAAACCATCTCTGCCCTCACAGGTACCCATTTTACCCCTGGGTGGAGAGAAGCAATTATGGTTAAGTGTCTTGCTCAAGGACACAAGTGTCACGACCGGGATTCGAACCCACATCCCAATGACTTAACCACCAGAACTTGAGTCCGATGCTCTTATCCGCTCGACCGACACACCACTATTAGTGTTTTTGTCTTATCTCTGGATTGACCATGTCGATTTACAACTGTAGCATTTGTTTTGTTTTATATCACTGCCTTATACCATATAGTTCGCGTTGACATGAACTGTACTGTTAAAATTGACTCTGAATTCCAGTCGTGTACAAATGATTGTTCAATCATTGTTTTAATCAACAAATGACCCTAAGAATAGGGACAATTGATTTTTTGTATCACGATGTCCTCCATTGACTTTTTGTGTTTATTTCCCCCCCCCCATATTTCTGAATACATGTACCTCACCGTTTGAAGTCGTCCTAGAAAGAAGTCTACAGCAGCATATATGCCCACTCTTGCTCAACGATGGGGGCGCTCCTGTGGGTAAATTATTTTAGTTGCATCTCAGACTGCTCTTTTGTTTTAGATACTTTGTGATTATGCGTCGTTTTCTTTCACTTTGTTTTAGATTGGTTTGTTTTTGTCAATTATGGTTAATGTTTTTGTTGAAATGTTCCTTACACGTAAGTTATTTAGGGCAATCAAATCTAAAACTGAAACTTCCTTCCTTGTCTTCTATCCATTGGATTCTTGGCTAGTACAGTGATTAAGTTCACTTTTCTGAGAGTCCTTGGCTTCACAACCAGAATAAATGACATCAATGTTACAATGGCTTACTGCAATTCACATTGGATTGGGTAACAGTGTGAATAGATTATCATGCCAAACTACACGCATAGTGTCCCTTTGGGAATGAAAGTGTTTTCTGGGGTCTAGAGGGCCTCTATCCTTCTGTCTGACCATCTGAGAAGGGGATTGTGCTCGCCAAAACAATCATAATGCCTACTTGTCTGAACCTACTCTAACAATGATGAGTGACTCTCAAGCTGTACCACAGGGTGTGACTCTACCAACCAAACCATGACTGCCAAATCAAACTGCTGACAGAAGTCAAACTAATTTTGTTTACTGTTCTTATGTTGATTCATTTGTTTTTTTGGTTTTTCAGTGATGTAACTGGCACAGCAACAACCATGAAGACAGGGGGACAGAGAGTTGAGGAAGATGCTCTTTGTGTTTTCTCAGAGATGTACTCTTGGAACTTCAACTGGAGTAATTTGGAAGGCAGAGGCTTCCCAAAGGTAAGAATTTAATACTGATTTCAATCTTGCTCAAAAGACGATACAAAGAAAACTGGTAATTTTTGGCAACAAAAGTGGCACCCCCTGCATAAAGAATAGGGACTTCTTGTAGTCAGTGAAATTGGCCTTACAGAGGATCTCCAAGGTCAAAGTCAGTTTTGAGTTACATTCATTTTGCAATTGAGTCCTCATTAAAATGGGGGGGGGGGTGTTACAAGTCTCTAGCCTCAAAGGAAAAATTATGTTAAATGCCATTTCATTTTATACTCTTTCAGAGCGAAATTGGAAATACTACATTATAGGATTTAACAACAAATGGGTCTATTTTTTCCAATGAGGAATTTTTGGCACCAGTCAGAAGGTTAAATACCATGTGGTTTTCATTAGATATAAAAATTCAGGAACTAAACATTTATCTGTATAAAAAAGTACAGACTTTTTTTTCTTTTCTTTTTTACGCGATTTCATCAAACCTTTTGGGGAAATTCACAAACAAAGTTGCACTTAAAGGGTATCAAACACAGTGGCATAGAGACTTTGAAAATAGAGACTTTCCATTATTTTCCTTTAAGGGCCCTATCTATTGGAGAACTTACTCTTAAGGCTTAAATTGGTTGGGTTTTTTTTTGGTAGGGTGTTATAGTTCAATAACTTTTGCAACAGTTATCATCAGTAACTTTGATACAAAAATGGGTGTCATTAAAAGAGCAGATCTTGTTCCTATCTATGTGATGAGCAAAAGGAAAGAGAAAAAAACGATTTTTGACAGGAAGTGATGGGTGGGCATGAAGTGTCACAATTAGAGTCGTTTCATTTTACTAGTCAAGTCGTTCAGTCAAGTCAATCGGGCAAGTTTGTGAGTCAGTCAGATCGGTTGGTTAGGTCAGTCAAGTCAGTCATTTCAGTTGGTCAGGTCAGTCAGTCATTCAGTCTTGACAAGCAGATAAGGTCAGTTGGTCACATCAGTCGATCAGTCAGGTCAGTCAGTCCTCAGGTTATAGTCAGGTCATTCGGTCAATTCTGTTGGTCATTCAAGTTGGTCAGGTCAGTCGGTCACCTCAGTTTGTCAGGTCAAGGTTCAGTCAGTCAGGTCAGTCGGTAAGGTCAGTTGGTCTGTTAAGTTGGTCTGGTCTAACTGTCAGGTCAGTCTGTCAGGACAGTGCAGTCAGTCAGTCAGTCACATCAGTCGGTCGGTCAGTCAGGTCAGGTCAGGTCAGGTCAGGTGGTCAAGTCGGTCAAGTCATTTGGTCCTTTCAGTCGGTCAGTCAGGTCAGGTCAGTCGGTCACGTCATATTTTGGTCCTTTCGGTCGGTCAGGTCAGTTGATCAGGTTATTTGATCATACAGGTCAGTTGATCAGTAAGTCAAGTCAGTCAGTCAGTCAGTCAGTCACATCAGTCGGTCAGGTCAGTCAGGTCAGGTCAGTCGGTCAAGTCATTTGGTCCTTTCAGTCGGTCGGTCGGTCAGGTCAGGTCAGGTCAGGTCAGTCGGTTGAGTCATATTTTGGTCCTGTCGGTCGGTCAGGTCAGTCGATCAGGTTATTTGATCAGGTCAGTTGATCAGTTAGTCAAGTCAGTCAGTCAGGTCAGGTTATTTTAGTTGTTTAAAGTCATTTGGTCCTGTCAGTCGGTCGGTCAAGTCAGTCGATCAGGTCGCTTGGTCAGTCTGTTGGTCCGTAGTCAGGTTGGTCAGACAAGTCAGTCAGTCATGTCGATCAGTCAGTAAGCAGGTCAAGCCAGTCAGGTCAGTCAGTCCGGTTCAGGGTCTGTATCCTTCTGTATCCTTCTGTATCCTTCTGTTTCAACGAAACAAACATATTGCACGCTTATTTTGACCAACTGCCCAACAAAGTACGATTGTGTAACATTGGTCATAGATTTTCATGGAGCACTGCAGTGTTTGACTCTACCAAACAAACCATGACTGCCAAACCAAATGGCAGACTGAAGTTCAAACTGATCCGGGCGAGGCTTGACATTGGGCAGATTTACTTCATAAAGAACTTACACTCTGGTCAATAACATGTTATAGTTTTTAGAGTTCTGAATGTCATTGGTTGTAGCACGACTTGTAAGACTAGCTGCATGATGGTCCATTTAGTCCAGTTGCATGTTATTTATATAAAAAAATCCTTATTCTGCTATCCAATGTCTTTTTGTCAACAGAATCTGGTAAAGGTACAAGAAGCAACAGCATTGTGGCACTCAATGAGGATTCTTTGGACTACAGAAATGAGTAAGTGATCTCAAATTACTTGGGAAGGGGATTTGGCTCTAGGTGTCACATTATAGTGATATTGTTAATTCATGTATCAAATGGTAGTTGTCTTGCCAGACAGTGTACCAACAAACTATTTTTGTTTCTTTTCTAGTGTATTGTTCTGTTGTTAGTTGTTATCATTTTTTTCAGGTAAAGGTTTCATTTGTGGTGACTATTCACCCATTTTCACCAAAGGAACACCCCCCCTTTTCCCCTCGATGGGGACAGACTAACGATGTCTAAATCGTGAAGGAATTTCCCCTTAAAAGGAACATTTATATTGTTACGACAGAGTTTGTTGTCTTGAGGCATACACTGTTAAAAGTACTGGGTAATTGTTTACTAGGTAGATTCCTTTTTGCATTTGTTGGTCCCTTTTTACCCAGTTATTGGGCACATTTTGCAGTTTGGTAAGTAACAAAATGTACCCAGCATTGGATGTACTTGTGGTCATAGGCGTTGGGCAACCGATACCCAACAAATGCGCACAATGTTTCAACTACCCTTTCTTTGGGTAGAAAATTTGACAATCCCCCATAAGTTGGAGGAATTTTATTATTTTGTATTTTATTTTACACAAGTGAGGTGTACAACAAAAATTGTCCATATTTTTGACCGCATGAGGGCGCTGTCATCAGGGAATGTCTAGCATCACAACAGCAGTTTTAGCTTATTATAATTGCCTGTTTGTAGTTTTCTTGCACCAATGAAGAAATACATAAACAAAATAGCGAGAAAACAGTGAAAAAACCTTGTTTGTTTACTTGTTTTTCATCATGTGAAATTTATCCACATACGCCCTCACGTGGTCAAAAATACGGCGAATTGTCGTTTTACCCAAAATCGATAAAAAGTTACACAATATTTTTAGCCAGCAGTTTTACCTAGCAACATTTTACTTCTTTTTTGTTTTGTGTACGTTCAGAAGACGTATAGGGGAGTCGACAACGATTCGTTGTTACAACGTTATATCAATAACGTTACTTACACCAAAGTCTGACTTCATTACAACGTTGTAAGAACGTTAAATTGTTATCTGGGTCATCATGTCGGACCTAGTAAAACTTCTTGGCAATATTGGGGTCTAGAGGAACTTAAAGACACATTCATCGGTAAGAAATTGTGCCTGTACTAATAAAATAAGAACCTATGTAGGGATTGTAGGCCTAGATGTAGACCATAAAGCTGTCTATTATGGAAACCCGTCAAAGCGGTTTTGTAGTTACATTTCTACTTAACTATGCTCAAACAATGCTCAAACACAGTCATACGTTACAACAGTAGTACTCTAGTACAGTGTATTGTATAATATATCCATGGTGACGATCACAGCCAGGAGTTGTTTAGCTGCGGCGTTACTGTGGTATTGTTATTAATGAATAACAGTTTGTTCACTGGTCAACTAGCATTATTGAGCCATTTTCAAGATGAGACAGACGCTTGCCTTTAGAAATTTACTAGTGTAGCTAAGTTAGACTGTGGGTGGTTTTATTTACGATGCAATAGATATTTAATAACTTGAGTATTGACAGGCATTGCCTGTCCACTTTGACTTTGGAGCTATATTATCACTATCAGTCACTATTCAGTATCACAAAAAGGCCTGTCTGGATTGACTTTAATTTATTGGGCCAGCAAAAGTAGAATGTAAACATAGCTGGGTTTGTTTTTCTTATTTTAAGAATTTAAAGCTTTTATTTTTACACACAGCATTAATTGTGCATTAGAAGCAATTAAAAATCACATTTAATGTCATCATAAAAGTTGGATAGTAACACTCATCTGTGTCTCAAAAAAACAGATAAGTAAGAGAGTGTTTCACTCAAACTTGGTTAACTTCTTTTATCACTTTTTCTCAGAAGTTGGCTAAAGTTACTTCAAATAGTTGTGTAAATTTTGTATTTTTTCCATAAGTTGGTAAAAGTTGCCTTCAAATAGTTGAATAAAGTTTTTTTTTAACCATAAGTTGGTTGATGGAGAAAATGTCTTCAATTACATGGGTAAATGTAGTGTGGCGCATGGTAGGCAAAATACAGCTCCGGTTGGCCAGTTGCATGCCTCCTCTTGGCCTGATTATTTCTTTACCAGTTGATTATTTTAGTGTCTAGGCTCCGAAGTTTAATGTAATGCATAAATTGTATCAGAATAAAGAATTTCAAGCAGTCATGCTACAATTCATGGCTATTAACTTTCATTACACCTTTTGTCAATGTATCTATGAAACTTTCAAATGTACAATTCGTTTTACTGGTTAAATGTACACACTAGTGTCTAGGCTACGAAGTTTAGTAGTGCATAAATTGTATCAGAATAAAGAATTCCAAGCAGTCATGCAACAATTCATGGCTGTTAACTTTCATTACACATTTTGTCAATGTATCTATGAAACTTTCAAATGTACAATTTGTTTTACTGGTTAAATGTTCACACTAGTGTCTAGGCTACGAAGTTTAGTAGTGCATAAATTGTATCAGAATAAAGAATTTCAAGCAGTCATGCGACAATTCATGGCTGTTAACTTTCATTACAAATTTTGTCAATGTATCTATGAAACTTTCAAATGTACAATTTTTTTTGCTGGTTAAATGTACACAATAGTGTCTAGGCTACGAAGTTTAGTAGTGCATAAATTGTATCAGAATAAAGAATTTCAAGCAGTCATGCGACAATTCATGGCTGTTAACTTTCATTACAAATTTTGTCAATGTATCTATGAAACTTTCAAATGTACAATTTTTTTTACTGGTTAAATGTACACACTAGTGTCTAGGCTACGAAGTTTAGTAGTGCATAAATTGTATCAGAATAAAGAATTTCAAGCAGTCATGCGACAATTCATGGCTGTTAACTTTCATTACAAATTTTGTCAATGTATCTATGAAACTTTCAAATGTACAATTTTTTTTGCTGGTTAAATGTACACAATAGTGTCTAGGCTACGAAGTTTAGTAGTGCATAAATTGTATCAGAATAAAGAATTTCAAGCAGTCATGCGACAATTCATGGCTGTTAACTTTCATTACAAATTTTGTCAATGTATCTATGAAACTTTCAAATGTACAATTTTTTTTACTGGTTAAATGTACACAATAGTGTCTAGGCTACGAAGTTTAGTAGTGCATAAATTGTATCAGAATAAAGAATTTCAAGCAGTCATGCGACAATTCATGGCTGTTAACTTTCATTACAAATTTTGTCAATGTATCTATGAAACTTTCAAATGTACAATTTTTTTTTGCTGGTTAAATGTACACAATAGTGTCTAGGCTACGAAGTTTAGTAGTGCATAAATTGTATCAGAATAAAGAATTTCAAGCAGTCATACTGTAAAAAAAAAATGGGCAAACATTTCCCAAACTTTTTGCCCAACGTTGTTAAAATAGTCAACATGTACATCTATTGGGCAGTTTCTACCCAACGGTCGTTGGGTAATCCCCATCCCCACCTATTAAGTAAACATTTTACAGTTGGACCATACAAAAAAAATATAAAAAACCAGTTGGGTTCTTTACATTGCCCATCTACTGGATCATAACAAATAACCAATAGTTGGCGAAAAAATTTACCCAAACATTGGACAGAACATTTTGACCAAATGTTGGAAATCTGATTGCATGTCACCAACACTTGGGCATCACGTCCCATACATTTACTCAACAGTTGGAAACTTTAGGGCCAAAACACATTTAATAGTAGTACCCGAAAGTACTTTGAAAGTGTCATTAAAATTTTTGAAGGTGTCTTTGAAACATTAGGGAGCAAATTGTGGTTTTTGAGCAAATTGTTAGTGGGGGACAAAACGGCCCATGTCTCTAAAAAGTGATAGACACCAAAGTTTTAACCAGTTCATAAAATTTGTACATTTGAAAGTTTCACAGTTACATTGACAAAAATGTCTAATGAAAGTTAAAAGCCATGAATTGTCGCCATGGTGTTTCCGCAAACCTCACTAGATTGTATCTTCACTATGCAGTCTAAAATCCTACTCATGTACATGGTGTTACCGCAAACTTCACTAGATTGTATCTTCACCATGCAAAGTCTCTCATGTACATGGTGTTACCGCAAACCTTACTAGATTGTATCTCCACCATGCAAAGTCTCAAATCTTACTCATGTACATGGTATTACCGCAAACCTTACTAGATTGTATCTCCACCATGCAAAGTCTCAAATCCTATTTATATACATGGTGTTGCGCTTCCAAGCCCAACATCATTTCTATGAAGTATAGGGGATTATTCGTGTTAGCACGAATACAAAATACATTTAGTGCTTAAATCAAAATTATCTGCATGCGTTTCCAAATACAACACATCTTCTGATTGAATCTACTAACTACTGCCTTTAATTTTTGCTAGTATTGATTGGCGACCTTGTTTTTGTATCAGTCACCAGTAGAGGGCACAACATCAACTGTTTTGGAGGCTAACTCGGAAGGACTGAGCAAGTCTGAACTCGTTTTGATCCAGGTGTTTGTGCGATATAGATATATTTTGTCCAGTAATTTGTGTTGCAGACAGTAATTCGCGTGCGATATCGGCGAAAACGTCAACAAAAAGAACGTCGCCATTCAAAACTAAGCTTTTGCTAGTGTTATTTTTGGTTTTGTCACACAATTGTTGTTTTGTGTTGCTGTGTTTGTCATTTAGTTATGTGCGTTTCATTTACATGGATTACTTGGTTTGTGTCGTTTTGTTTGTCTTTTTTATTTCAAGTAAACGACGCTCATGAAAATTGTTAAAAAAAAATTAAAAAAATTAACAAGCTCGATTTTTAATGTGTTTGTCTTCTAATTTGAATTAATTTATATTTGTTTCAGTCTGTACAAACTTTTTGGCTGTTTTTGTTGTAATTATCACCTACTGTTTGTTTGTTCCCTGTAGCTTGACACCAGCGCAATGCAGAAGGTATCTCACGGTGGGAGTTCACTTGGCAGATCCCTCGACCCCTCCGAGCAACTGTAAGTTGCCCCACCCCCCTTATTTTAGGCCTACTTGTACAAGGTATTACCGCAAACCTCACTTAGATTGTATCTCCACCACGCAAAGCTTCAAATTTTTTTTTTGTTATCCCTACAGTTTTTGGTTGAACAAAGACAATTGTGGTACATGACTTGATAAAAAATAAAGCTTAATCTCCTGATCGTGTTAAAAAACAATGGTTAATTGTGAAAATTCGATAGATGTACATTAAACTAATGTAATGGGTGTGGCAGTCACAAATAACAATTAGTTATTGTTTCTTTTTTGTTTGCTTATTGCTTCACCATTTTGGCTTCAGAACATACACCATTATTCCAACCCGATTGCTTTGATTAAAATAAGCACTACCGTGAACGAGCACTTTATTTGATGACGAAAGACAAGCTGTTTTCTTGGTTCCAAAGGACCAACAAAATGTATGTAATTTTGACGGGTTGGAATAATGGTGTATGTTCTGAAGCCAATAGGGTGAAGCAATAAGCAAACAAAAAAGAAAACAATAACTAATTGTTATTTGTGACTGCCACACCCATTACATTAGTTTAATGTACATCTATCGAATTTACATACATTTTGTTGGTCCTTTGGAACCAAGAAAACAGCTTGTCTTTCGTCATCAAATAAAGTGCTCGTTCACGGTAGTGCTTATTTTAATCAAAGCAATCGAAATAAGCAATACTGATTTCTGTGTTAGTCCTATTCATATACTAATGACGCCCCCCCCCCTCACCCCCGACGTCTGTTATCTTGACCACACATACGTCCATACAGTGCAAACATGACATCAACTTTGAATGGCTCCTCAAATTCACAATTAATCACTTGTTTGTTTTCGAATTCTTGTTTAGTCTTTACAGTCGAAATCTCGATATGAATGAACTGGATGATGATACTCTAAAGAGGGTGCTAGACATGATGCTTGAGGACAAAGCGATGAAGGATTTTGAAGTTGAGGAAACGGAAAACAAGGAGATCAAGAAACGTATGGAAGAGGAAGAACAGCGAAGATCCCAGTACGAGCGAATCCGGGAACTTCTTGACAAACTTCTTCAAGAATAGCCTCAGCCACCCAAGCGCCGCCCCCCCCCTCCCTGAACAAAACAAAATAAACAAATCCCATATCACATTAATACACAAACTGATTTATCAATTAAATTTTGTAAATTTTGGTTTCCAATCAATGGTATGAAAATAATCAATCTTACGTTGTTTTCACACGCCATTTTCGAAACTGCGCCTTTGCTTTCGGCTTCGCTTGCGTCACTGTTAAAAACGTGTGCTTTTTTACAGACTTTAGGTTGATGGAGACAAAGGCTGCATGTTATGTTCGTGGTTTCGAAAGAGCCCAATAAAAAGCAACAATAACACTATTACTAGTTTTATCTGTACTATTGCCAGCGTATATTTCCGTTGTTACAATACAAATTTTCAGAGATTATTGTTCTCTATTTTTGTTTGTTTTCATTCCGAGCAAAATAATTTTAGCGAACGCATAATCAACGACCTTGCCTGTTTGCAGAGTTTGCTCTGTAGGACTTACGCTCTCGAACATTGTGGAAGAGTCCAACTTGGGTTCGGGATTATTTAGTGTAAAGCGTCGAGTCGAACTCCATATACATGACTAGACCCTCAAAAACTGTTCATAATCAATTTCGTACTCGTTTGTATTCCATTACTTTGTATAATGTTTCTTTCATTGCATGTTGCCCTCCCCCGAGACAGTGTCACTGTGTTTCACTGCCCTTATTTGCATTTTTATGCATAACTTTACTAATAAAAAAATCAAAAAATCAGGCTTCCGTGTAATCCAACTTCATACCTTCGAGAAACAAACTGCCAAAGTTGAATGGCCATGCTAACCTGGTGGTCATGTAGTGATAGATTCCACACGTGGTGGCCAGGGCTGTCCCATTGCTTTGTGTACAAAGCAATCTCAGGGCAAAGGTTATCGCCGTGACTCATGGGGCTTATCATTGTGTCTATGCATCGCCCAGGCCATTGACACAGTTTTCAATGCATGTTGGATCTTTGAGTGGCAGTGGAGTGGGTTATGGCATATGTGGACACATGTATTCATATATTGTTTGTTGTTAGGGGGTGGGATGGAAGGAGTAGGGGGCGGAGCTATAGAGCAAATGCTACTGCATTGGACCATGATTGTGGTGTGTTTCGGAAGGAAATTATTTCAATGCTAGGGAGCATTGGCTGTACAGGCAGCATATAAACATGTTTCTGGTGGGATTTAAATCTATGGGGTGTGTTTTTTTTTTGTTTTTTTTTTTTTGTTTTTTTCAAAAAATATCCAAAAAAGTGCCGGAAAAAGTGCAAAAGAGGTTAAATCCGAGATTATAAGCAAATAATGTTTGTTTGTTTTTTTGTTTTTTTGGCCAACTTATACCTAGACCCTCTGAAAGGTGTTGGGCTTGAAAAATATTGGAAATGGCTTTATTTACCCAGGCTAATTAAGATTTCCCGGAGCGCAGTAAACTAAAGTGGGTCTCTTACAGGGGGATTATTTTTTTTTGTTTACGCATGAAAGGGTTAAGCCACAATAATAATGAATGCCAGGAAGATTCCGGTGGGTCATGCTGACCTAGAGATGGGCTAGGCCCCTATGAACCCAGATCCTAGTCAATTTTTACCCCCGGAAGTTTTTTTTTTGAGCGAAATTGTTGGACTAAACACTGGGGTTAAGTAGGGGGCAAATTGTGGTTTCTTCACTAATGCAGATAGTAGATTTGCAACTTGCACCTGGCTACTGTCCGACTAAACTATTGAGATAAGCAGAGGGCTGTAATTATGATTATGTTCTACTAACATACACATTTTATTTTATTTGTTTAAATATAGGGTATACATGTACTTATTTCTGTATCTAGCGATTTCACTTACGATTTCAGAAAATTAAACCGTGATCGCATTTGATTTTATGGGGGAAAATAGATTAGAATAGTTACAATTATGACAATTTGTTGTCCACCTTGTATCTGCAGATCGTTCTCGAAGCCCTTCAATAAAACAGGGGATCAATTTCGTAGCATTTTTAGACATCCAATGATCAAGCTTGCTAAAATATGACGTCGCATCACAAACCAGTACATGTTCGAATACGTGCTAGACTTGCATTGGAGCATTTTAGGACCGCTTCTGTCCCACGTAGGCCTACATTGCTTTAACGGGTGAAGGAAACACACTTGCGCACTTTATCGGGTTCCAAAGTTCGAATACACGCACGAAAATTGCAGTCTACATACCCCTTGCATAGTACGCAATACTGCTGGGACGCCGATGTCACGCGCACGTTCTTTTCCCTACCAAGAACAGCTATCGTCCAATCATATGCCTCCTTTTGCCCAAGTGGGGGCGAATTTGAGCTGGGGTCGAATAAATCGATTGCCGAGCACGAAATGGTTGATTGGTTTCGTTTTCATCTTGTGGCTAGCAATAAAACGTGTGCACGGAAAAAAATGCATAACAAATGAAGCTGGCAAAAACGACGCTAGAGTACACCTTTAATACGTTCGACGGATCACTACAGGACGATGTACATCAGCACAGACGTATTGGCAATGTGACACATTTTCCGCTAAAGGAAAAATCATAATAATTAAAAAGTTTCTTGCAAATGGATTGTAGCAATAAGAAATAAACTCCTGTAAATTTGAAACTTTCCGGTTTTTTAAATTTTATTTGTCATTGTTTGTTTATTGACTATGATTTGTTTATCATTAGTCTTATGTCTGATAATAACTGCTTGGAACAAAAAGTAGCCAACGGCCAAAAAAAGAAAAAAGAAAAGAAACATGAAACAAAATACAACAATTGAATAAATAAATAAATCTGCATTTAATCTGGCATTTTTATTTCAGAAAAAAAGAAGATGTATAAGCGTTCGCAGGAAAACTCTCAAAACTAAAACAAGTAGAGGGCGCTGTTAGCGGATTGTTCTCTTCCCATTAACATGTAATGCATTTGCTTCACCAAAGGTGTGGGCTGGAATCTTTAACTTTAATTACTTTTCAAAAAAGTTCGACTAAATCTACCGGGCTATATAAAAAATAGAAACATAACATTAAATCTACACCATCATAATGAAGATACCTTAGAAAAAATGCATGATTTTATTTCATAAAACCGCTCCCAAAAATTAATACGTACAATTGCAACTAGAGTAATAAGCATTTCGTATTTGGTTGTCTGAAGGAAAACGTTGATATTGTGATTCTGTGCCAAACCCAGCCGCTACACTGTGCATATTTTGTTCATCGAAATGGGTGTGAAAACATGACACCATAATTTTATTTATCAACATTGCCCTCGGATTGGACGCTTTGGTCTATACAAGCGTTTGTTAAGAAAAAAAGAAATATATATAGATATATATATAATAAAACAAAATGGTCGATGTTTCACACAAAATATCCTCGATATTGTGTGGTTTTCCTAATTACTTCGTGAACAGTCCGCCATTTTGTACAACCAGAGTTTTTACTCCACACAAATTACGTACCATGTTAGTTCGCGATGTAAAAGTAAAACCACACAATTTCGAGGGACATTTGTGTGAATCATTACATTCTACTTTCAAAACAGCTCTCCAACCTAATCCATTTCATGACAAAGGCTTTTTAGAGCCCAAAGCGCCAAATCCGAAGGCAATGTGTTCATTTCAATAGTTCCAGAAGTCTTTGTTTTTTGCATAAGGTGAAACTTTTGTTCGAGCAAGTGAGCAAACATTTTTTGAGCGATTGCGACGTTGAAATCAACCCTTTTTTCGATCAACTTCCACCAGTCTTTTGTCTTCCTCCAGTTGAAGTTCCTGGAGTAAATCTGTAAGAAGACGCAGTTTTTCAAAGAGTTCCTCGTCCTTGATCTCTCTATCTCCTTCCGTCTCCAGGGTTGCTCTTGTGTCAGTTACGTCACTGAAAACAAATGAGTGGTAGGGGCGAGTTATTTGATACTGTTACATGTAAATGTAGGAAATCGAAGTGACAGCGATATATGTGCCCGTCTTCTTCCTAACGGGGATCAATAAAACAAAAATCAAAATCAACAAGTTGCAAAATGTTACAGCATTTTGGAGAAAAAAAAACAAAAAACCAAAACGAGTACGTGAATTTCAAGAATAAAATACGAATAATCACTAAAACTATAGGCAACAATAAAACATCCTCCAAAGTAAAATGTTTGAATTGTGTAGAACTTGAAGAGCTTGATGATCTGAAGATTTGTTAAAAGTTTAATAAAAATCAATCGAGCACTTTGGAAAATACAAAGGGTGTGACGAATTTATCCCCCTCACCCCCCCCCCCCCCCCCCCCGTCCCCGTAAGGTTCCCAAAAGCCAGACCTTGATGGGGGCAGCCATTTGATAGGGTTGATAACGTATTGGCACTCAGCTTTCATTGCAAAAATGATGGCTTCATTATTACACCAAGAAGCCAACTTCCCGATCCCAAATACTTTAAGATCACTTACCCCTGTTTGTCAACCCAAAGGAGCCTCTTGAACACACCTACATTGCTGTTGCAAAGTGAACCTTTTGGGCTGACAAAAGTAAAAACACATATAAATAAATATAAATATCACTATTTCGATTAAAGAACATCGTACTACACGAAATGTATATCAAAATTAAAGTATTTAACCTTTCGAATGAATAAACGAATCGATCAATAAATCAATTGTAACATTCGCTGGTTATTGCTTATGTGAACAGGGCCCAATTTCATAGAGCTGCTTAAGCACAAAAACCAGTTAAGCACAGCAAAAGAATGCTTACCAGAATAAGCTTATCAGCCAAACTAACAAGTAACGTGTACAATTTGTCACTGGTACCCTGCTCAAAATGTATATTGTCTGCTTAAGCAGATCTATGAAATTAGGCCCTGGTGAGATTTGAGTGACGTCTTGCAATTCGGTATTGTATGTGATTGCCTGATGGTGTAAGGAAGACTATTCCAGATCGGGGCCACGAAAGAAGGGGGGAAAAAAGAAAAAAAAAGCATGGTCATCATCACAGCTGTGCTTGCTTTTTATTATAGAAATGAATAATGCAGGTCTGTCAAAACTTGAGGGCGGGTTACTAGTTGTTTTACGACTGGCCAGTAGGTTGGTTAGGTTTGTTGGACCTCAAGAATCCGACATCCGTACCAGAGCAGCATGATCTTGGTATTGAACTCGTGCCGCTAGTCGCCAGCCAGTGCAAGTCCTATAAGGACCCGTGTTACGTGGTCGAATTTCCTTGCTAATGACATTAACGCTTGCGCCAAAAATGGTTGGCAAACGTAAGAGAGTTGTGCTCTGGGATAATTTTTTTCCCCAGTGATTGTAAATGTTGAAATAAAATCAACATTATGAAATAAGCTTCAACTTGGTCTGACATAATCAAAATACAAAAATATAGCAAGTGGCCTGACGTTTCGACCGTAGCAGAGTCTTTCTCGAAAGCGAAATGGCAATTCCCAACACACATGAACACACACAGACACACATTGTAACAGAATCAGTCAAATGCAAAGAAAAGAAAAAAAGAATAGAGGCACACAGTTTAAAGAAAGACCAAGTGATAAAAATTGAAGTGGGTGAAAAGGGGGGAGTGGAGGGGTTGGTTTGACCACAAGATGTTGGAAACGTAAAGAACAGTCAAAGGTGGGAAGAGCAAATGAGGAAGTATGAGACTTAAACGGGGAATATATAAGGGGGAAGGAAGCGACAAGAAGTTATTAAAAATAGGGTAATAAGTAACCACTGTGTTTTCACTAAAGTCGTAAAAACTCGCTGCAGTTTAAATCATGCGGTAAAAAATCCAAGGAACATTTTAACGAAACTATTCCCCATGAAAAAATAAAAAAATAAATAAAGGAAAGAAAAAAACAATATCAAGTTAATAGCAAATACCAACAGAACTTTTACATGTAACCACAATGTCTGAAATGAAACACAGAAATATGAGGTATACGGACAAACACAATGGAAACTAGACTTTCAGTTTTTGTTTACAACAAAAACAAGGTGTTCGTGATCGATGTCATCAAATTATAATTTAATGATATTTTATGTTATCAACCCGATTTGTGGTTCAGGAGTAAGATTTTGTTCCAATATAAATCTTCAACTTCCGGTTTAAACCAAAAGTTAGGTCAAATGAGGTCATACTGTGTAGTGCTAGGCAAAACCTAGGAGCCCTCTGTAAAGCCGTGTAGTTGAAAAAACATCCAATGTGTGGTTCAGGAGTTATGCATTTTTCAAATATTACACGGCCTATCATTAATTGGGTGTGCAATATACAATGAAATAGCGAGCGACGCCAATGTATTCCAGTACTCAATACAATACAGTACAGGTCAACTTTAAAGGGACACGTTGCCTTGGATCGGGCGAGTTGGTCTAAAAAAGCGTTTGTAACCGTTTGCATAGACCAACTCTCTCGATCCAAGGCAACGTGTCCCTTTAATTACATGTGCACTGTACACGTGCGTGGCTGGTACAGGTTTGACATACATTGTATTGAAGTGTAGTCTACACTATAGTGTGTTGTCATACAACATGGTTCAACAGACACGTGCGCTTTGACGTCCATTTTCGACCCGATGCAAAGGTTTAAATGTCATCATCTCTGTGGAAAAGTTTGAGCAGGAGAACTCATAACGTGGTGCAAATTTTTTGTTGAGTTATTACGTTGTTTTTTAGATCAGAATTTTTGAAATTTTTCAACTTCCGGTTTGAACCAAAAGTCAAGGTCAAATGGGGTCACATTCTGTGTAGCATTTGTTGATCTTGTATCGACCTGTCCGATGATATGTGGATTGTCCAAATCCAACATGTGGTTCATGAGTTATGGTCTTTTTAAAAACAATAAACTTTGATTTATTGTAATTCAATACCCAATGACGTCATCATGACATCATCAAGTTTGTGTGGTCTTGATAATGAGGTTCAGATGTCTGATGAGTTTCAATGTTAAATTCAATTTCAATCTTGAGTAATGACCAAAAATTGAATTTTTTACGAAAAAACACAAAGGCAGACTTTGACCTTTCGATACGACCGAAAGTAAAGGTCATACGATTTTGACGTTAACGTTTCAAATGTTGCCGAAGTATTGATCTATCAGATGCCCAATTATGAGCATCATAGCGGTAAAATTCACGAAGATACAGCGAATAGCAAATGGTCAGTTTTCAACTTTGAAAACCTTGTAATTCGACACCTGATGACGTCATCATGACGTCATCAATTCTGTGCCGTCTTCGTATTAAGGTTCAATTGTCTGATGAGTTTCAAGGTTCAATTCAGTTTCAATCTTGAGTTATGCTGTAGAGAAGAGTTCTCCGGAAGAAGATGGAGAAGAAAAAAAAACTAGACATTCAGTTTTTGTTTACTACAAAAACAAGGTGTTCGTGATCGATGTCATCAAATTATGATTGAACCAAAAGTTAGGTCAAATGAGGTCATACTGTGTAGCGCTAGGTAAGTCCTAGGAGCCCTTTGTGATGCCGTGTAGTTAATAAAAAAACCAATGTGTTATTCGGGAATTATGATTGTTTCAAGTATTGAATTTGACCATCTTCCGGTTTGAACCGGAAGTCAAGGTCAAATGGCATAACATTTTGTGTATCGTTTTTTACTTGTTACCTACCTCCCAAATGATGCATAGATTGTAAAAAACCAATGTGTGGTTCAGAAGTTATGATTTTTTGAAACATGAAACATCAACTTCCGGTTTGAACCGGAAGTTAAGGTCAAACGGGTCATATTTTGTGTAGCGCGTGTTTAATTTATCAAGACCGTTCAGACGACGTCTGGATTGTGAAAATCCAACGTGTGGTTAAGGAGTTATGAATTTTTCAATTATTATACGGACGGACTGTCACAGAGCTCTGTAAATAATGACCATTCATGTGATATAGCGCCCTCGTGTGACATGTACATGTACTGGCAAGGCTGCGTGGACTTTGAACCTTATAAACAATGGAGCGGAACGGCCAGCTACGGTGAATCGGCAAAATACGCAGTTTAAATGCGGTAGCTGTGTACAGTGTCGGAGTATTAATTTTGGCCTACACTATCGTGCGTTGTCACACGATGAAAGTCAACAGACACATGCGCTTTGACGCCCAGTTTTGACCAGATGCAAAGATTAAAATGCTATAATATCTGTGCAAAAGTTTCGGCAGAATAACTTATCTATAGTCTGATGCAAAATTTACGTTAAAATATTACGCAGTTTTTGAGATATGAATTTTTCAAACTTTCAACTTCCGGTTTGAACCGGAAGTCAAGGACAAACGGGGTCATGTTTTGTGTAGCATTTGTTGACCTTTTAACGACCAATCCGATGTTGTGTAGATTGAAAAAATCCAAGGTACGGTTCATGAGTTATGATTTTTTACAATTATTAAACTTTGATTTAATGTAATTCAATACCCGATGACGTCATCATGACATCATTGAGCTTGTGTCATCTTGATACTGAGGTTCAACTGTCTGGTGAGTTTTCAACCTTCAGTTCAATTTGAATCTTGAGTTATGCTGTAGAAAAGCCAAAAACATGACTTTTTGAAGGAAATTCAACGAAGGCAAACTTCGACCCAGGGTAACGACCCGGAAGTTAAGGTCATACGATTTTGACGTTAACTTTTCAAATGATGCCCCAGTCTTCATCTATCCGATGCCCAATTATGAGCATCATATCTTTCAAATTCACGAAGATACAGCGAAGAGAAAATGGTCATTTTCAACTTTAAAAACCTTGTAATTCGACACATGATGACGTCATCATGACGTCATGACAACTGTGCCGTCCTCATATTAAGGTTCAATTGTCTGATGAGTTTCTAGGTTCAATTCAGTTTCAATCTTGAGTTATGCTTTAGAGAAGAGTTCGCTGGAAGAAGAAGATGGAGAAGAAACTAGACATTCAGTTTTTGTTTACTACAAAAACAAGGTGTTCGTGATCGATGTCATGAAATTATGATTGAACCAAAAGTTAGGTCAAATGAGGTCATACTCTGTAGCGCTAGGTAAGTCCTAGGAGCCTTTTGTGATGCCGTGTAGTTAATAAAAAAACCAATGTCTTATTCGGGAATTATGATTGTTTCAAGTATTGAATTTGATCATCTTCCGGTCTGAACCGGAAGTCAAGGTCAAATGGCATAACATTTTGTGTATCGTTTCTTTACTTGTTACCTACCTCCCAAATGATGCATAGATTGTAAAAAACCAATGTGCGGTTCAGAAGTTATGATTTTTTGAAACATGAAACATCAACTTCCGGTTTGAACCGGAAGTTAAGGTCAAACGGGTCATATTTTGTGTAGCGCGTGTTTAATTTATCAAGACCGTTCAGACGAAGTCTGGATTGTGAAAATCCAACGTGTGGTTAAGGAGTTATGAATTGTTCAATTATTATACGGACTGACTGTCACAGAGCTCTGTAAATAATGACCATTCATGTGATATAGCGCCCTCGTGTGACATGTACATGTACTGGCAAGCCTGCGTGGACTTTGAACCTTATAAACAATGGAGCGAAACGGCCAGCTACGGTGAATCGGCAAAATACGCAGTTTAAATGCGGTAGCTGTGTACAGTGTCGGAGTATTAATTTTGGCCTACACTATCGTGCGTTGTCACACGATGAAAGTCAACAGACACATGCGCTTTGACGCCCAGTTTTGATCAGATGCAAAGATTAAAATGTTATTATCTCTGTGCAAAAGTTTCGGCAGAATAACTTATCTATAGTCTGATGCAAAATTTACGTTAAAATATTACGCAGTTTTTGAGATATGAATTTTTCAAACTTTCAACTTCCGGTTTGAACCGGAAGTCAAGGTCAAACGGGGTCATGTTTTGTGTAGCATTTGTTGACCTTTTAACGACCAATCCGATGTTGTGTAGATTGAAAAAATCCAAGGTACGGTTCATGAGTTATGATTTTTTACAAATATTAAACTTTGATTTAATGTAATTCTATACCCGATGACGTCATCATGACATCATTGAGCTTGTGTCATCTTGATACTGAGGTTCAACTGTCTGGTGAGTTTCAACTATCAGTTCAATTTGAATCTTGAGTTATGCTGTAGAAAAGCCAAAAACATGACTTTTTGAAGGAAATTCAACGAAGGCAAACTTCGACCCAGGGTAACGACCCGGAAGTTAAGGTCATACGATTTTGACGTTAACTTTTCAAATGATGCCCCAGTCTTCATCTATCCGATGCCCAATTATGAGCATCATATCTTTCAAATTCACGAAGATACAGCAACTTAAAAATAGTCATTTTTCAACTTTAAAAACCTTGTAATTCGACACCTGATGACGTCATCATGACGTCATGACAACTGTGCCGTCCTCATATTAAGGTTCAATTGTCTGATGAGTTTCAAGGTTCAATTCAGTTTCAATCTTGAGTTATGCTGTAGAGAAGAGTTCGCTGGAAGAAGAAGATGGAGAAGAAAAAAAAAACAGAACAACTAGACATAGAATTTTTGTTTATTACAAAAATACGGTGTTCGGTGGTACGTTACATGATGACGTAGTTCAAAAACATTGAACATAAAAAGATGAATTTTTATACAATGTGTTGTTTTTTATAGTTAAACTTGTACCACACTTTGTAACAACTCCCGTTTCTTGACAAATGTTTATGTTTGTGTTACATTGGCATCAGGTTTTTTGGTTTTATTTTGCACCTCAAAGCCCTTTAAAAATTTCGCCCATCTGGCACGGGATATTGTACATACAGATTTTTCAATGCCAGTTGTATTATATTATTTCAACTAATTATTTGTATATTCCTGTTTAACCGGAAGTCAAGGTTAAATGGTTAAGTTGAATATTGTGTATGTCGTTTCTTAAGTTTCTTAAGTTATTACTATTGTAAGGCTCATTTTCTGGAACTAAATTCACCATCCCCCCTATCCCCTGTAATTATAACATTATCGACAGGTGGTCCATTTCACTTCAAAGCTCACTCCCTTATCTTGTAAAACACACCACACACATTCTTAGGCTATAACCCCAAGGTTCCCCAAGGCACTGACCATTACTCCCCTGCTGACCATTACCTCATCCAAACTTATTATATTCAAATGATGTCACTGATCTTATGTATTTTCTCTGTGACATCATTGCTAAATCTAGATACACCCCACCTCCAGAAACCCTATATAACATCCCCCAAATTCTCGTTTTAAAGTGTTCATGTTCGGACTCTCATTCTTGAGTGCTCCAACTTGCTCAATACATCAGAGACTCGCCTCTCGTATATCTACCAGCTAGATTTGTTGTACCTGTGTATTTGCAATCGTTATATCCGTCAAATAAATTATTATTGAAGTTTGGCCGAAACGTTTGTTTGTTGTACCACCATTTATTCATTGAGGTCTACACTCGCCCTCTGCTCCGGTACACGTTCACCCGAACAGTTACAGTTTATATAGTTAACCAGGAAAGCTGAGGACGACATCAATTCCCTGCACACATTAAATTCCTGCGTTACACTGGTAGCAGCGGTTTTAACCTGCCTGAGCCATCGATCTGCCGCCTCTTTACCTCCGGTGAACTTTTTCTGCTGTCTGTTGACTGATTTTGAGCTGTTTACTGAGTGTGCGGATCTCCTCCATACTGTCCTGCACCCGGAACTCTTGCCGTGCGTGCTGTCGTGTTGCAAGCCAAATTTTGCTTCACCTTTTCAGTCACCGTTCCAGCCCAGTATAGCCTGCTATCCCCCTGCTCCTGCATGTTCCCGTGTTCCTGTTTTTCCGTCATTGTTTGCTGCCCCTCTTCCTGAACATTGTTCCATCGTCGTCTTCGCCTGCCCCTTGCTGTGACAACCGCCCTTCGCTGTCCTCTATCGTTCCTGTTTTCCTGCTCTTCGCTCCTGTCTTCAAACTGTGTTCCTGACCGTTTTTGTTCCTGCTCTGCATTTGTCCTGTTCCGATTTGTTCCAGCTCCACCTTGTTCCAGTCCTGAACTGTTCCTGTTTCCTGCTTTTGCTCCGTTTCCTTGAACTGTTCTTCCACCAAGTGACGGTCTGCTCCTTGTGATAAGTTCTTTTGTTATCAATATTGTCACTGAGATTACATAACAACTGCCACCTTTGCATATTTTTGTTCTTTTTACATTTGTATTGTTATTAGTGCTTTACGTATTTTATTTTTACATACTTACTTCTGTTTTTTTAACAATGGCGACCCTAACCATCATCTTCTGTAAACTCACTTCCAATCGCCCCTATTCCCTCTGGTTCTCTTCCACTGCCTTCCTGTCCCCCAACCATACCCATCACTGTTCCGCCAACACCCCCTGATCAACCCCCTTTAGCACACATTGATCTTCCTCTATCTTCCCGCTATGTATCCGCACCCGCCTACTATGCCAAGCTAGCGCACTAGCAGCGACAGAGTTAGTACATGCTCTGCTCGCCTTGGGTTTTTCACATTCAGCATATTATTGATGGTGTTATTTTGTTAAAGTATATTGTAACATACTATTTTATCTATGACGGAACGATGTTCTATTTACATCAACAGTTTCCTTGTGATTCTGTCTCCCATGATTTAATTGCCAGTACTAGTACAATATCCAAATGAAGTTTTAGTGTGTTTTTTTTTCAACGTTTCTTTCTATAAGTACCTTGGCTTATTTCTGAATTTGCAACTGTTATTTTATGCAGTATGGTTTCTTTCTCTGAAGTTATCCATGTAATTTTGATTTAATACCTTTGCAGTTTCATTTCTGTATTATGTACACGCTTCAGTTTTATTTTTTGAGTTGTATTTACGATTCATTTCATCAATTCCATTTCGTTACTTTTCAGTTTTATACTGTATGAAACATTTTATTGCTAAATTTGTATTGTTTCCGCATTTTATGATACCAGTTATTACTTCTCTGCTATGCTTGTTTTTAAAAGTTTTTTTATTAACGGTTGTATAATTTAACTTCCCAGTTTTGAAAATGGGGACATTTTCTTTCCCCCAGGTAAAAGTAGTGTAAGGCTCATTTTCTGGAACTAAATTCACCATCCCCCCTATCCCCTGTAATTATAACATTATCGACAGGTGGTCCATTTCACTTCAAAGCTCACTCCCTTATCTTGTAAAACACACCACACACATTCTTAGGCTATAACCCCAAGGTTCCCCAAGGCACTGACCATTACTCCCCTGCTGACCATTACCTCATCCAAACTTATTATATTCAAATGATGTCACTGATCTTATGTATTTTCTCTGTGACATCATTGCTAAATCTAGATACACCCCACCTCCAGAAACCCTATATAACATCCCCCAAATTCTCGTTTTAAAGTGTTCATGTTCGGACTCTCATTCTTGAGTGCTCCAACTTGCTCAATACATCAGAGACTCGCCTCTCGTATATCTACCAGCTAGATTTGTTGTACCTGTGTATTTGCAATCGTTATATCCGTCAAATAAATTATTATTGAAGTTTGGCCGAAACGTTTGTTTGTTGTACCACCATTTATTCATTGAGGTCTACACTCGCCCTCTGCTCCGGTACACGTTCACCCGAACAGTTACAGTTTATATAGTTAACCAGGAAAGCTGAGGACGACATCAATTCCCTGCACACATTAAATTCCTGCGTTACACTATCAATAAATACAAATTCAAATGTGTTGTTGAGAAATTATTTTTCTTGTGTACCGCGTGTTTAATTTATCAGTACCATTCAGACGACGTATGGATTGTAACAATCCATTGTGTGGTTAAGGAGTTATGAATTTTTCAAATATTACACGGACTACCATTATTTGGATGTGCAATATACCATGAATACAATGAAATAGCGAGCGACGCCAGAAGTATTCCTATAGGTGGCTTTACAGTTTCAATCAAAGATCGTATAGCGCCGTAGGCGGTAACGATCTTTGGTTTCAATACAGACATGTTAACTTAAACTACGCGCGCAATGTACATGTGGCTGTATGGACGTGTAGCGAGACCTTGACTACACGTGCTCGTACACGTGCGTGGCTGGTACAGGTTTGACATATATTGTATTTACGTGTAGGCCTACACTACCGTGCGTTGTCGTACAAGGTCGTTCAACAGACACTTGCGCTTTGACTCCCAGTTTTGACCAGATGCAAAGATTAAAATGCTATAATCTCTGTGCAAAAGTTTCGGCAGAATAACTCATCTATAACCTGATGCAAAATTCATGTTAAAATATGACGTAGTTTTTGAGATATGAATTTTGTGAAATTTTCAACTTCCGGTTTGAACCGGAAGTCAAGGTCAAATGGGGTCATGTTGTGTGTAGCATTTGTTAACCTTTTAACGACCAATCCGATGATGTGTAGATTGTAAATATCCGACATGTGGTTCATGAGTTATGATTTTTTTACAAATATTAAACATTGATTGAATGTAATTCAATACCCGATGACGTCATCATGACATCATCATGTTTGTGGCGTGTTGATGTTAATGTTTAATTGCTTTATGAGTTTCAATGTTCAAATCAATTTCAATTTTGAGTTAGGACAAAAACTTGATTTTTTTGACGAAAAAACACAAAGGCAGACTTTGACCTTCCGTTAAGACCGGAAGTGAAGGTCATGCGATTTTTGCGTTAACTTTTCAAATGTTGCCCCAATCTTGATGTATCAGATGCCCAATTATGAGTTGCATAGCTGTCAAATTCACGAAGATACAGCAATTAGAAAATTGTCATTTTTCAACATTAAAAACCTTGTCATGACGTCATCAATGTCGTCATCATTCCAACAAAGTGGCGGTTTCATCTACTCACTATTGCCTATGTACACAGTAAGTTTTAAGTTTGTACAAGCTTTACTTTTGTTTAAAATTGCTGGAGAAGGTTCGGAGGGAAAGAAGAACACGAGGAACTAGACCTAGAATTTTTGTTTATTACAAAAATACGGTGTTCGGTGGAACGTTACATGATGACGTAGTTCAAAAACATTGAACATAAAAAGATGAATTTTTATACAATGTGTTGTTTTGTATAGTTAAACTTGTACCACACTTTGTAACAACTCCCGTTTCTTGACAAATGTTTATGTTTGTGTTACATTGGCATCAGGTTTTTTGGTTGTATTTTGCACCTCAAAGCCCTTTAAAAATTTCGCCCATCTGGCACGGGATATTGTACATACAGATTTTGCAATGCCAGTTGTATTATATTATTTCAAGTAATTATTTGTATTTTCCTGTATAACCAGAAGTCAAGGTTAAATGGTTAAGTTGAATGTTGTGTATGTCGTTTCTTAAGTTTCTTAAGTTATTACTATCAATAAATAACAATTCAAATGTGTTGTTGAGAAATTATTTTTCTTGTGTACCGCGTGTTTAATTTATCAATACCGTTCAGACGACGTATGGATTGTAACAATCCATTGTGTGGTTAAGGAGTTATGAATTTTTCAAATATTACACGGACTACCATTATTTGGAAGTGCAATATACAATGAATACAATGAAATAGCGAGCGACGCCAAAAGTATTCCTATAGGTGGCTTTACAGTTTCAATCAAAGATCGTATAGCGCCGTAGGCGGTAACGATCTTTGGTTTCAATACAGACATGTTAACTTAAACTACGCGCGCAATGTACATGTGGCTGTATGGACGTGTAGCGAGACCTTGACTACACGTGCTCGTACACGTGCGTGGCTGGTACAGGTTTGACATACATTGTATTTACGTGTAGTAGGCCTACACTACCGTGCGTTGTCGTACAAGGTCGTTCAACAGACACTTGCGCTTTGACGCCCAGTTTTGACCAGATGCAAAGATTAAAATGCTATAATCTCTGTGCAAAAGTTTCGGCATAATAACTCATCTATAACCTGATGCAAAATTCATGTTAAAATATGACGTAGTTTTTGAGATATGAATTTTGTGAAATTTTCAACTTCCGGTTTGAACCGGAAGTCAAGGTCAAATGGGGTCATGTTGTGTGTAGCATTTGTTGACCTTTTAACGAACAATCCGATGATGTGTAGATTGTAAAAATCCGACATGTGGTTCATGAGTTATGATTTTTTACAAATATTAAACATTGATTTAATGTAATTCAATACCCGATGACGTCATCATGACATCATCATGTTTGTGGCGTCTTGATGATATTGTTCACATCTCTTATGAGTTTCAATGTTCAAATCAATCTCAATCTTGAGTTATGCTGTAGAAAAGCCAAAAACATGACTTTTTGAAGGAAAATCAACAAAGGCAAACTTCGACCCAGGGTAACAACCCGGAAGTTAAGGTCATACGATTTTGACGTTAACTTTTCAAATGTTGTCCAAGTCTTTATCTATTTGATGCCTCAGTATGAACATCATAGCTTTTATATTCGTCGAGATACAGCAACAAGTAAATGGTCATTTTTCAACATTAAAAACCTTGTCATGACGTCATCAATGTCGTCATCATTCCAAAAAAGTGGCGGTTTCATCTACCCACTATTGCCTATGTACACAGTAAGTTTAAAGTTTGTACAAGCTTTACTTTTGTTTAAAATTGCTGGAGAAGGTTCAGAGGGAAAGAAGAACGCGAGGAAAAACAAAAAAACATAACAGTAACAATAGTTGTTCGGCTGTTAGCCGAACACCTAACTAGACCTAGAATTTTTGTTTATTACAAAAATACGGTGTTCGGTGGTACGTTACATGATGACGTAGTTCAAAAAACATTGAACATAAAAAGATGAATTTGTATACAATGTGTTGTTTTTTATAGTTAAACTAGTACCACACTTTGTAACAACTCCCGTTTCTTGACAAATGTTTATGTTTGTGTTACATTGGCATCAGGTTTGTTGGTTTTATTTTGCACCTCAAAGCCCTTTAAAAATTTCGCCCATCTGGCACGGGATATTGTACATACAGATTTTGCAATGCCAGTTGTATTATTTTATTTCAATTAATTATTATATTCCTGTTTAACCGGAAGTCAAGGTTAAATGGTTAAATTGAATATTGTGTATGTGGTTTCTTAAGTTTCTTAAGTTATTAATATCAATAAATACAAATTCAAATGTGTTGTTGAGAAATGTAACAATCCATTGTGTGGTTAAGGAGTTATGAATTTTTCAAATATTACACGGACTACCATTATTTGGATGTGCAATATACAATGAATACAATGAAATAGCGAGCGACGCCAAAAGTATTCCTATAGGTGGCTTTACAGTTTCAATCAAAGATCGTATAGCGCCGTAGGCGGAAACGATCTTTGGTTTCAATACAGACATGTTAACTTAAACTACGCGCGCAATGTACATGTGGCTGTATGGACGTGTAGCGAGACCTTGACTACACGTGCTCGTACACGTGCGTGGCTGGTACAGGTTTGACATACATTGTATTTACGTGTAGGCCTACACTACCGTGCGTTGTCGTACAAGGTCGTTCAACAGACACTTGCGCTTTGACGCCCAGTTTTGACCAGATGCAAAGATTAAAATGCTATAATCTCTGTGCAAAAGTTTCGGCAGAATAACTCATCTATAACCTGATGCAAAATTCATGTTAAAATATGACGTAGTTTTTGAGATATGAATTTTGTGAAATTTTCAACTTCCGGTTTGAACCGGAAGTCAAGGTCAAATGGGGTCATGTTGTGTGTAGCATTTGTTAACCTTTTAACGACCAATCCGATGATGTGTAGATTGTAAAAATCCGACATGTGGTTCATGAGTTATGATTTTGTACAAATATTAAACATTGATTTAATGTAATTCAATACCCGATGACGTCATCATGACATCATCATGTTTGTGGCCTCTTGATGATAATGTCCAATTGCCTTATGAGTTTCAATGTTCAAATCAATTTCAATTTTGAGTTATGACAAAAATTTGATTTTTTTGACGAAAAAACACAAAGGCAGACTTTGACCTTCCGTTAAGACCGGAAGTGAAGGTCATGCGATTTTTGCGTTAACTTTTCAAATGTTGCCCCAATCTTGATGTATCAGATGCCCAACTATGAGTTGCATAGCTGTCAAATTCACGAAGATACAGCAATTAGAAAATTGTCATTTTTAACTTTAAAAACCTTGTCATGACGTCATCAATGTCGTCATCATTCCAACAAAGTGGCGGTTTCATCTACTCACTATTGCCTATGTATACATTAAGTTTTAAGTTTGTACAAGCTTTACTTTTGTTTAAAATTGCTGGAGAAGGTTCGGAGGGAAAGAAGAACACGAGAGAAAAAAAAAACTAGACCTAGAATTTTTGTTTATTACAAAAATACGGTGTTCGGTGGTACGTTACATGATGACGTAGTTCAAAAAACATTGAACATAAAAAGATGAATTTGTATACAATGTGTTGTTTTTTATAGTTAAACTTGTACCACACTTTGTAACAACTCCCGTTTCTTGAGAAATGTTTATGTTTGTGTTACATTGGCATCAGGTTTTTTGGTTTTATTTTGCACCTCAAAGCCCTTTAAAAATTTCGCCCATCTGGCACGGGATATTGTACATACAGATTTTGCAATGCCAGTTGTATTATATTATTTCAACAAATTATTTGTATATTCCTGTTTAACCGGAAGTCAAGGTTAAATGGTTAAGTTGAATATTGTGTTTGTCGTTTCTTAAGTTTCTTAAGTTATTACTATCAATAAATACAAATTCAAATGTGTTGTTGAGAAATTATTTTTCTTGTGTACCGCGTGTTTAATTTATCAACACATTCAGACGACGTATGGATTGTAACAATCCATTGTGTGGTTAAGGAGTTATGAATTTTTCAAATATTACACGGACTACCATTATTTGGATGTGCAATATACCATGAAATAGCGAGCGACGCCAAAAGTATTCCTATAGGTGGCTTTACAGTTTCAATCAAAGATCGTATAGCGCCGTAGGCGGTAACGATCTTTGGTTTCAATACAGACATGTTAACTTAAACTACGCGCGCAATGTACATGTGGCTGTATGGACGTGTAGCGAGACCTTGACTACACGTGCTCGTACACGTGCGTGGCTGGTACAGGTTTGACATATATTGTATTTACGTGTAGGCCTACACTACCGTGCGTTGTCGTACAAGGTCGTTCAACAGACACTTGCACTTTGACTCCCAGTTTTGACCAGATGCAAAGATTAAAATGCTATAATCTCTGTGCAAAAGTTTCGGCAGAATAACTCATCTATAACCTGATGCAAAATTCATGTTAAAATATGACGTAGTTTTTGAGATATGAATTTTGTGAAATTTTCAACTTCCGGTTTGAACCGGAAGTCAAGGTCAAATGGGGTCATGTTGTGTGTAGCATTTGTTAACCTTTTAACGACCAATCCGATGATGTGTAGATTGTAAATATCCGGCATGTGGTTCATGAGTTATGATTTTTTTACAAATATTAAACATTGATTGAATGTAATTCAATACCCGATGACGTCATCATGACATCATCATGTTTGTGGCGTGTTGATGTTAATGTTTAATTGCCTTATGAGTTTCAATGTTCAAATCAATTTCAATTTTGAGTTATGACAAAAACTTGATTTTTTTGACAAAAAACACAAAGGCAGACTTTGACCTTCCGTTAAGACCGGAAGTGAAGGTCATGCGATTTTTGCGTTAACTTTTCAAATGTTGCCCCAATCTTGATGTATCAGATGCCCAATTATGAGTTGCATAGCTGTCAAATTCACGAAGATACAGCAATTAGAAAATTGTCATTTTTCAACATTAAAAACCTTGTCATGACGTCATCAATGTCGTCATCATTCCAACAAAGTGGCGGTTTCATCTACTCACTATTGCCTATGTACACAGTAAGTTTTAAGTTTGTACAAGCTTTACTTTTGTTTAAAATTGCTGGAGAAGGTTCGGAGGGAAAGAAGAACACGAGGAACTAGACCTAGAATTTTTGTTTATTACAAAAATACGGTGTTCGGTGGAACGTTACATGATGACGTAGTTCAAAAACATTGAACATAAAAAGATGAATTTTTATACAATGTGTTGTTTTGTATAGTTAAACTTGTACCACACTTTGTAACAACTCCCGTTTCTTGACAAATGTTTATGTTTGTGTTACATTGGCATCAGGTTTTTTGGTTGTATTTTGCACCTCAAAGCCCTTTAAAAATTTCGCCCATCTGGCACGGGATATTGTACATACAGATTTTGCAATGCCAGTTGTATTATATTATTTCAAGTAATTATTTGTATTTTCCTGTATAACCAGAAGTCAAGGTTAAATGGTTAAGTTGAATGTTGTGTATGTCGTTTCTTAAGTTTCTTAAGTTATTACTATCAATAAATAACAATTCAAATGTGTTGTTGAGAAATTATTTTTCTTGTGTACCGCGTGTTTAATTTATCAATACCGTTCAGACGACGTATGGATTGTAACAATCCATTGTGTGGTTAAGGAGTTATGAATTTTTCAAATATTACACGGACTACCATTATTTGGAAGTGCAATATACAATGAATACAATGAAATAGCGAGCGACGCCAAAAGTATTCCTATAGGTGGCTTTACAGTTTCAATCAAAGATCGTATAGCGCCGTAGGCGGTAACGATCTTTGGTTTCAATACAGACATGTTAACTTAAACTACGCGCGCAATGTACATGTGGCTGTATGGACGTGTAGCGAGACCTTGACTACACGTGCTCGTACACGTGCGTGGCTGGTACAGGTTTGACATACATTGTATTTACGTGTAGTAGGCCTACACTACCGTGCGTTGTCGTACAAGGTCGTTCAACAGACACTTGCGCTTTGACGCCCAGTTTTGACCAGATGCAAAGATTAAAATGCTATAATCTCTGTGCAAAAGTTTCGGCATAATAACTCATCTATAACCTGATGCAAAATTCATGTTAAAATATGACGTAGTTTTTGAGATATGAATTTTGTGAAATTTTCAACTTCCGGTTTGAACCGGAAGTCAAGGTCAAATGGGGTCATGTTGTGTGTAGCATTTGTTGACCTTTTAACGAACAATCCGATGATGTGTAGATTGTAAAAATCCGACATGTGGTTCATGAGTTATGATTTTTTACAAATATTAAACATTGATTTAATGTAATTCAATACCCGATGACGTCATCATGACATCATCATGTTTGTGGCGTCTTGATGATATTGTTCACATCTCTTATGAGTTTCAATGTTCAAATCAATCTCAATCTTGAGTTATGCTGTAGAAAAGCCAAAAACATGACTTTTTGAAGGAAAATCAACAAAGGCAAACTTCGACCCAGGGTAACAACCCGGAAGTTAAGGTCATACGATTTTGACGTTAACTTTTCAAATGTTGTCCAAGTCTTTATCTATTTGATGCCTCAGTATGAACATCATAGCTTTTATATTCGTCGAGATACAGCAACAAGTAAATGGTCATTTTTCAACATTAAAAACCTTGTCATGACGTCATCAATGTCGTCATCATTCCAAAAAAGTGGCGGTTTCATCTACCCACTATTGCCTATGTACACAGTAAGTTTTAAGTTTGTACAAGCTTTACTTTTGTTTAAAATTGCTGGAGAAGGTTCAGAGGGAAAGAAGAACGCGAGGAAAAAAAAACTAGACTTAGAATTTTTGTTTATTACAAAAATACGGTGTTCGGTGGAACGTTACATGATGACGTAGTTCAAAAAACATTGAACATAAAAAGATGAATTTTTATACAATGTGTTGTTTTTTATAGTTAAACTTGTACCACACTTTGTAACAACTCCCGTTTCTTGACAAATGTTTATGTTTGTGTTACATTGGCATCAGGTTTTTTGGTTTTATTTTGCACCTCAAAGCCCTTTAAAAATTTGGCCCATCTGGCACGGGATATTGTACATACAGATTTTGCAATGCCAGTTGTATTATATTATTTCAACTAATTATTTGTATATTCCTGTTTAACCGGAAGTCAAGGTTAAATGGTTAAGTTGAATATTGTGTATGTCGTTTCTTAAGTTTCTTAAGTTATTACTATCAATAAATACAAATTCAAATGTGTTGTTGAGAAATTATTTTTCTTGTGTACCGCGTGTTTAATTTATCAATACCATTCAGACGACGTATGGATTGTAACAATCCATTGTGTGTTTAAGGAGTTATGAATTTTTCAAATATTACACGGACTACCATTATTTGGATGTGCAATATACAATGAATACAATGAAATAGCGAGCGACGCCAAAAGTATTCCTATAGGTGGCTTTACAGTTTCAATCAAAGATCGTATAGCGCCGTAGGCGGTAACGATCTTTGGTTTCAATACAGACATGTTAACTTAAACTACGCGCGCAATGTACATGTGGCTGTATGGACGTGTAGCGAGACCTTGACTACACGTGCTCGTACACGTGCGTGGCTGGTACAGGTTTGACATATATTGTATTTACGTGTAGGCCTACACTACCGTGCGTTGTCGTACAAGGTCGTTCAACAGACACTTGCGCTTTGACTCCCAGTTTTGACCAGATGCAAAGATTAAAATGCTATAATCTCTGTGCAAAAGTTTCGGCAGAATAACTCATCTATAACCTGATGCAAAATTCATGTTAAAATATGACGTAGTTTTTGAGATATGAATTTTGTGAAATTTTCAACTTCCGGTTTGAACCGGAAGTCAAGGTCAATTGGGGTCATGTTGTGTGTAGCATTTGTTAACCTTTTAACGACCAATCCGATGATGTGTAGATTGTAAATATCCGACATGTGGTTCATGAGTTATGATTTTTTTACAAATATTAAACATTGATTGAATGTAATTCAATACCCGATGACGTCATCATGACATCATCATGTTTGTGGCGTCTTGATGATATTGTTCACATCTCTTATGAGTTTCAATGTTCAAATCAATCTCAATCTTGAGTTATGACAAAAACTTGATTTTTTTGACGAAAAAACACAAAGGCAGACTTTGACCTTCCGTTAAGACCGGAAGTGAAGGTCATGCGATTTTTGCGTTAACTTTTCAAATGTTGCCTCAATCTTGATGTATCAGATGCCCAATTATGAATTGCATAGCTGTCAAATTCACGAAGATACAGCAATTAGAAAATGGTCATTTTTCAACATAAAAAACCTTGTCATGACGTCATCAATGTCGTCATCATTCCAACAAAGTGGCGGTTTCATCTACTCACTATTGCCTATGTACACAGTAAGTTTTAAGTTTGTACAAGCTTTACTTTTGTTTAAAATTGCTGGAGAAGGTTCGGAGGGAAAGAAGAACACGAGGAAAAAAAAAAAAAAAAAAAAAAAACTAGACTTAGAATTTTTGTTTATTACAAAAATACGGTGTTCGGTGGTACGTTACATGATGACGTAGTTCAAAAAACATTGAACATAAAAAGATGAATTTTTATACAATGTGTTGTTTTTTATAGTTAAACTTGTACCACACTTTGTAACAAATCCCGTTTCTTGAGAAATGTTTATGTTTGTGTTACATTGGCATCAGGTTTTTTGGTTTTATTTTGCACCTCAAAGCCCTTTAAAAATTTCGCCCATCTGGCACGGGATATTGTACATACAGATTTTGCAATGCCAGTTGTATTATATTATTTCAATTAATTATTTGTATATTCCTGTTTAACCGGAAGTCAAGGTTAAATGGTTAAGTTGAATATTGTGTATGTCGTTTCTTAAGTTTCTTAAGTTATTAATATCAATAAATACAAATTCAATTGTGTTGTTGAGAAATTATTTTTCTTGTGTACCGCGTGTTTAATTTATCAATACCGTTCAGACGACGTATGGATTGTAACAATCCATTGTGTGGTTAAGGAGTTATGAATTTTTCAAATATTACACGGACTACCATTATTTGGATGTGCAATATACAATGAATACAATGAAATAGCGAGCGACGCCAAAAGTATTCCTATAGGTGGCTTTACAGTTTCAATCAAAGATCGTATAGCGCCGTAGGCGGTAACGATCTTTGGTTTCAATACAGACATGTTAACTTAAACTACGCGCGCAATGTACATGTGGCTGTATAGACGTGTAGCGAGACCTTGACTACACGTGCTCGTACACGTGCGTGGCTGGTACAGGTTTGACATATATTGTATTTACGTGTAGGCCTACACTACCGTGCGTTGTCGTACAAGGTCGTTCAACAGACACTTGCGCTTTGACTCCCAGTTTTGACCAGATGCAAAGATTAAAATGCTATAATCTCTGTGCAAAAATTTCGGCAGAATAACTCATCTATAACCTGATGCAAAATTCATGTTAAAATATGACGTAGTTTTTGAGATATGAATTTTGTTAAATTTTCAACTTCCGGTTTGAACCGGAAGTCAAGGTCAAATGGGGTCATGTTGTGTGTAGCATTTGTTAACCTTTTAACGACCAATCCGATGATGTGTAGATTGTAAATATCCGACATGTGGTTCATGAGTTATGATTATTTTACAAATATTAAACATTGATTGAATGTAATTCAATACCCGATGACGTCATCATGACATCATCATGTTTGTGGCGTCTTGATGATATTGTTCACATCTCTTATGAGTTTCAATGTTCAAATCAATCTCAATCTTGAGTTATGACAAAAACTTGATTTTTTTGACGAAAAAACACAAAGGCAGACTTTGACCTTCCGTTAAGACCGGAAGTGAAGGTCATGCGATTTTTGCGTTAACTTTTCAAATGTTGCCTCAATCTTGATGTATCAGATGCCCAATTATGAATTGCATAGCTGTCAAATTCACGAAGATACAGCAATTAGAAAATGGTCATTTTTCAACATTAAAAACCTTGTCATGACGTCATCAATGTCGTCATCATTCCAACAAAGTGGCGGTTTCATCTACTCACTATTGCCTATGTACACAGTAAGTTTTAAGTTTGTACAAGCTTTACTTTTGTTTAAAATTGCTGGAGAAGGTTCGGAGGGAAAGAAGAACACGAGGAAAAAAAAAAAACAAAAAAAAAAAAAAAAAAACATAACAATAACAATAGTTGTTCGGCTGTTAGCCGAACACCTAAAAAAACACTAGACCTAGAATTTTTGTTTATTACAAAAATACGGTGTTCGGTGGTACGTTACATGATGACGTAGTTCAAAAAACATTGAACATAAAAAGATGAATTTGTATACAATGTGTTGTTTTTTTATAGTTAAACTTGTACCACACTTTGTAACAACTCCCGTTTCTTGACAAATGTTTATGTTTGTGTTACATTGGCATCAGGTTTTTTGGTTTTATTTTGCACCTCAAAGCCCTTTAAAAATTTGGCCCATCTGGCACGGGATATTGTACATACAGATTTTGCAATGCCAGTTGTATTATATTATTTCAACTAATTATTTGTATATTCCTGTTTAACCGGAAGTCAAGGTTAAATGGTTAAGTTGAATATTGTGTATGTCGTTTCTTAAGTTTCTTAAGTTATTACTATCAATAAATACAAATTCAAATGTGTTGTTGAGAAATTATTTTTCTTGTGTACCGCGTGTTTAATTTATCAATACCATTCAGACGACGTATGGATTGTAACAATCCATTGTGTGTTTAAGGAGTTATGAATTTTTCAAATATTACACGGACTACCATTATTTGGATGTGCAATATACAATGAATACAATGAAATAGCGAGCGACGCCAAAAGTATTCCTATAGGTGGCTTTACAGTTTCAATCAAAGATCGTATAGCGCCGTAGGCGGTAACGATCTTTGGTTTCAATACAGACATGTTAACTTAAACTACGCGCGCAATGTACATGTGGCTGTATGGACGTGTAGCGAGACCTTGACTACACGTGCTCGTACACGTGCGTGGCTGGTACAGGTTTGACATATATTGTATTTACGTGTAGGCCTACACTACCGTGCATTGTCGTACAAGGTCGTTCAACAGACACTTGCGCTTTGACTCCCAGTTTTGACCAGATGCAAAGATTAAAATGCTATAATCTCTGTGCAAAAGTTTCGGCAGAATAACTCATCTATAACCTGATGCAAAATTCATGTTAAAATATGACGTAGTTTTTGAGATATGAATTTTGTGAGATTTTCAACTTCCGGTTTGAACCGGAAGTCAAGGTCAATTGGGGTCATGTTGTGTGTAGCATTTGTTAACCTTTTAACGACCAATCCGATGATGTGTAGATTGTAAATATCCGACATGTGGTTCATGAGTTATGATTTTTTTACAAATATTAAACATTGATTGAATGTAATTCAATACCCGATGACGTCATCATGACATCATCATGTTTGTGGCGTCTTGATGATATTGTTCACATCTCTTATGAGTTTCAATGTTCAAATCAATCTCAATCTTGAGTTATGACAAAAAGTTGATTTTTTTGACGAAAAAACACAAAGGCAGACTTTGACCTTCCGTTAAGACCGGAAGTGAAGGTCATGCGATTTTTGCGTTAACTTTTCAAATGTTGCCTCAATCTTGATGTATCAGATGCCCAATTATGAATTGCATAGCTGTCAAATTCACGAAGATACAGCAATTAGAAAATGGTCATTTTTCAACATTAAAAACCTTGTCATGACGTCATCAATGTCGTCATCATTCCAACAAAGTGGCGGTTTCATCTACTCACTATTGCCTATGTACACAGTAAGTTTTAAGTTTGTACAAGCTTTACTTTTGTTTAAAATTGCTGGAGAAGGTTCGGAGGGAAAGAAGAACACGAGGAAAAAAAAAAAAAAAAAAAAAAAACTAGACTTAGAATTTTTGTTTATTACAAAAATACGGTGTTCGGTGGTACGTTACATGATGACGTAGTTCAAAAAACATTGAACATAAAAAGATGAATTTTTATACAATGTGTTGTTTTTTATAGTTAAACTTGTACCACACTTTGTAACAACTCCCGTTTCTTGACAAATGTTTATGTTTGTGTTACATTGGCATCAGGTTTTTTGGTTTTATTTTGCACCTCAAAGCCCTTTAAAAATTTGGCCCATCTGGCACGGGATATTGTACATACAGATTTTGCAATGCCAGTTGTATTATATTATTTCAACTAATTATTTGTATATTCCTGTTTAACCGGAAGTCAAGGTTAAATGGTTAAGTTGAATATTGTGTATGTCGTTTCTTAAGTTTCTTAAGTTATTACTATCAATAAATACAAATTCAAATGTGTTGTTGAGAAATTATTTTTCTTGTGTACCGCGTGTTTAATTTATCAATACCATTCAGACGACGTATGGGTTGTAACAATCCATTGTGTGTTTAAGGAGTTATGAATTTTTCAAATATTACACGGACTACCATTATTTGGATGTGCAATATACAATGAATACAATGAAATAGCGAGCGACGCCAAAAGTATTCCTATAGGTGGCTTTACAGTTTCAATCAAAGATCGTATAGCGCCGTAGGCGGTAACGATCTTTGGTTTCAATACAGACATGTTAACTTAAACTACGCGCGCAATGTACATGTGGCTGTATGGACGTGTAGCGAGACCTTGACTACACGTGCTCGTACACGTGCGTGGCTGGTACAGGTTTGACATATATTGTATTTACGTGTAGGCCTACACTACCGTGCGTTGTCGTACAAGGTCGTTCAACAGACACTTGCGCTTTGACTCCCAGTTTTGACCAGATGCAAAGATTAAAATGCTATAATCTCTGTGCAAAAGTTTCGGCAGAATAACTCATCTATAACCTGATGCAAAATTCATGTTAAAAAATGACGTAGTTTTTGAGATATGAATTTTGTGAAATTTTCAACTTCCGGTTTGAACCGGAAGTCAAGGTCAATTGGGGTCATGTTGTGTGTAGCATTTGTTAACCTTTTAACGACCAATCCGATGATGTGTAGATTGTAAATATCCGACATGTGGTTCATGAGTTATGATTTTTTTACAAATATTAAACATTGATTGAATGTAATTCAATACCCGATGACGTCATCATGACATCATCATGTTTGTGGCGTCTTGATGATATTGTTCACATCTCTTATGAGTTTCAATGTTCAAATCAATCTCAATCTTGAGTTATGACAAAAACTTGATTTTTTTGACGAAAAAACACAAAGGCAGACTTTGACCTTCCGTTAAGACCGGAAGTGAAGGTCATGCGATTTTTGCGTTAACTTTTCAAATGTTGCCTCAATCTTGATGTATCAGATGCCCAATTATGAATTGCATAGCTGTCAAATTCACGAAGATACAGCAATTAGAAAATGGTCATTTTTCAACATAAAAAACCTTGTCATGACGTCATCAATGTCGTCATCATTCCAACAAAGTGGCGGTTTCATCTACTCACTATTGCCTATGTACACAGTAAGTTTTAAGTTTGTACAAGCTTTACTTTTGTTTAAAATTGCTGGAGAAGGTTCGGAGGAAAAGAAGAACACGAGGAAAAAAAAAAAAAAAAAAAAAAAAAAAAAAAAAACATAACAATAACAATAGTTGTTCGGCTGTTAGCCGAACACCTAAAAAAAACACTAGACCTAGAATTTTTGTTTATTACAAAAATACGGTGTTCGGTGGTACGTTACATGATGACGTAGTTCAAAAAACATTGAACATAAAAAGATGAATTTGTATACAATGTGTTGTTTTTTATAGTTAAACTTGTACCACACTTTGTAACAACTCCCGTTTCTTGAGAAATGTTTATGTTTGTGTTACATTGGCATCAGGTTTTTTGGTTGTATTTTGCACCTCAAAGCCCCTTTAAAAATTTCGCCCATCTGGCACGGGATATTGTACATACAGATTTTGCAATGCCAGTTGTATTATATTATTTCAAGTAATTATTTGTATTTTCCTGTTTAACCGGAAGTCAAGGTTAAATGGTTAAGTTGAATGTTGTGTATGTCGTTTCTTAAGTTTCTTAAGTTATTACTATCAATAAATAAAAATTCAAATGTGTTGTTGAAAAATTATTTTTCTTGTGTACCGCGTGTTTAATTTACCAATACCGTTCAGACGACGTATGGATTGTAACAATCCATTGTGTGGTTAAGGAGTTTTGAATTTTTCAAATATTACACGGACTACCATTATTTGGAAGTGCAATATACAATGAATACAATGAAATAGCGAGCGACGCCAAAAGTATTCCTATAGGTGGCTTTACAGTTTCAATCAAAGATCGTATAGCGCCGTAGGCGGTAACGATCTTTGGTTTCAATACAGACATGTTAACTTAAACTACGCGCGCAATGTACATGTGGCTGTATGGACGTGTAGCGAGACCTTGACTACACGTGCTCGTACACGTGCGTGGCTGATACAGGTTTGACATACATTGTATTTACGTGTAGGCCTACACTACCGTGCGTTGTCGTACAAGGTCGTTCAACAGACACTTGCGCTTTGACGCCCAGTTTTGACCAGATGCAAAGATTAAAATGCTATAATCTCTGTGCAAAAGTTTCGGCAGAATAACTCATCTATAACCTGATGCAAAATTCATGTTAAAATATGACGTAGTTTTTGAGATATGAATTTTGTGAAATTTTCAACTTCCGGTTTGAACCGGAAGTCAAGGTCAAATGGGGTCATGTTGTGTGTAGCATTTGTTGACCTTTTAACGACCAATCCGATGATGTGTAGATTGTAAGAATTCCGACATGTGGTTCATGAGTTATGATTTTCTACAAATATTAAACATTGATTTAATGTAATTCATTACCCGATGACGTCATCATGACATCATCATGTTTGTGGCGTCTTGATGATAACGTTCAATTGCCTTATGAGTTTCAATGTCCAAATCAATTTCAATTTTTAGTTATGACAAAAATTTGAATTTTTTTACGAAAAACCACAAAGGCAGACTTCGACCTTCCGTTAAGACCGGAAGTGAAGGTCATACGATTTTTGCGTAAACTTTTCAAATGTTGCCCCAATCTTGATCTATCAGATGCCCAATTATGAGTTTCATAGCTTTCAAATTCACGAAGATACAGCAATTAGCAAATGGTCATTTTTCAACATTAAAAACCTTGTCATGACGTCATCAATGTCGTCATCATTCCAAAAAAGTGGCAGTTTTATCTACTCACTATTGCCTATGTACACAGTAAGTTTTAAGTTTGTACAAGCTTTACTTTTGTTTAAAATTGCTGGAGAAGGTTCAGAGGGAAAGAAGAACACGAGGAAAAAAAAAAAAAAAAAAAAAAAAAAAAAAACATAACAATAACAATAGTTGTTCGGCTGTTAGCCGAACACCTAAAAAAACATAACAATAACAATAGTTGTTCGGCTGTTAGCCGAACACCTAAAAACATAACAGTAACAATAGTTGTTCGGCTGTTAGCCGAACACCTAACTAGACCTAGAATTTTTGTTTATTACAAAAATACGGTGTTCGGTGGTACGTTACATGATGACGTAGTTCAAAAAACATTGAACATAAAAAGATGAATTTGTATACAATGTGTTGTTTTTTATAGTTAAACTTGTACCACACTTTGTAACAACTCCCGTTTCTTGACAAATGTTTATGTTTGTGTTACATTGGCATCAGGTTTGTTGGTTTTATTTTGCACCTCAAAGCCCTTTAAAAATTTCGCCCATCTGGCACGGGATATTGTACATACAGATTTTGCAATGCCAGTTGTATTATTTTATTTCAATTAATTATTATATTCCTGTTTAACCGGAAGTCAAGGTTAAATGGTTAAATTGAATATTGTGTATGTGGTTTCTTAAGTTTCTTAAGTTATTAATATCAATAAATACAAATTCAAATGTGTTGTTGAGAAATGTAACAATCCATTGTGTGGTTAAGGAGTTATGAATTTTTCAAATATTACACGGACTACCATTATTTGGATGTGCAATATACAATGAATACAATGAAATAGCGAGCGACGCCAAAAGTATTCCTATAGGTGGCTTTACAGTTTCAATCAAAGATCGTATAGCGCCGTAGGCGGAAACGATCTTTGGTTTCAATACAGACATGTTAACTTAAACTACGCGCGCAATGTACATGTGGCTGTATGGACGTGTAGCGAGACCTTGACTACACGTGCTCGTACACGTGCGTGGCTGGTACAGGTTTGACATACATTGTATTTACGTGTAGGCCTACACTACCGTGCGTTGTCGTACAAGGTCGTTCAACAGACACTTGCGCTTTGACGCCCAGTTTTGACCAGATGCAAAGATTAAAATGCTATAATCTCTGTGCAAAAGTTTCGGCAGAATAACTCATCTATAACCTGATGCAAAATTCATGTTAAAATATGACGTAGTTTTTGAGATATGAATTTTGTGAAATTTTCAACTTCCGGTTTGAACCGGAAGTCAAGGTCAAATGGGGTCATGTTGTGTGTAGCATTTGTTAACCTTTTAACGACCAATCCGATGATGTGTAGATTGTAAAAATCCGACATGTGGTTCATGAGTTATGATTTTGTACAAATATTAAACATTGATTTAATGTAATTCAATACCCGATGACGTCATCATGACATCATCATGTTTGTGGCCTCTTGATGATAATGTCCAATTGCCTTATGAGTTTCAATGTTCAAATCAATTTCAATTTTGAGTTATGACAAAAATTTGATTTTTTTGACGAAAAAACACAAAGGCAGACTTTGACCTTCCGTTAAGACCGGAAGTGAAGGTCATGCGATTTTTGCGTTAACTTTTCAAATGTTGCCCCAATCTTGATGTATCAGATGCCCAACTATGAGTTGCATAGCTGTCAAATTCACGAAGATACAGCAATTAGAAAATTGTCATTTTTAACATTAAAAACCTTGTCATGACGTCATCAATGTCGTCATCATTCCAACAAAGTGGCGGTTTCATCTACTCACTATTGCCTTTGTATACATTAAGTTTTAAGTTTGTACAAGCTTTACTTTTGTTTAAAATTGCTGGAGAAGGTTCGGAGGGAAAGAAGAACACGAGAGAAAAAAAAAACTAGACATAGAATTTTTGTTTATTACAAAAATACGGTGTTCGGTGGTACGTTACATGATGACGTAGTTCAAAAAACATTGAACATAAAAAGATGAATTTGTATACAATGTGTTGTTTTTTATAGTTAAACTTGTACCACACTTTGTAACAACTCCCGTTTCTTGAGAAATGTTTATGTTTGTGTTACATTGGCATCAGGTTTTTTGGTTTTATTTTGCACCTCAAAGCCCTTTAAAAATTTCGCCCATCTGGCACGGGATATTGTACATACAGATTTTGCAATGCCAGTTGTATTATATTATTTCAACAAATTATTTGTATATTCCTGTTTAACCGGAAGTCAAGGTTAAATGGTTAAGTTGAATATTGTGTTTGTCGTTTCTTAAGTTTCTTAAGTTATTACTATCAATAAATACAAATTCAAATGTGTTGTTGAGAAATTATTTTTCTTGTGTACCGCGTGTTTAATTTATCAACACATTCAGACGACGTATGGATTGTAACAATCCATTGTGTGGTTAAGGAGTTATGAATTTTTCAAATATTACACGGACTACCATTATTTGGATGTGCAATATACCATGAAATAGCGAGCGACGCCAAAAGTATTCCTATAGGTGGCTTTACAGTTTCAATCAAAGATCGTATAGCGCCGTAGGCGGTAACGATCTTTGGTTTCAATACAGACATGTTAACTTAAACTACGCGCGCAATGTACATGTGGCTGTATGGACGTGTAGCGAGACCTTGACTACACGTGCTCGTACACGTGCGTGGCTGGTACAGGTTTGACATATATTGTATTTACGTGTAGGCCTACACTACCGTGCGTTGTCGTACAAGGTCGTTCAACAGACACTTGCACTTTGACTCCCAGTTTTGACCAGATGCAAAGATTAAAATGCTATAATCTCTGTGCAAAAGTTTCGGCAGAATAACTCATCTATAACCTGATGCAAAATTCATGTTAAAATATGACGTAGTTTTTGAGATATGAATTTTGTGAAATTTTCAACTTCCGGTTTGAACCGGAAGTCAAGGTCAAATGGGGTCATGTTGTGTGTAGCATTTGTTAACCTTTTAACGACCAATCCGATGATGTGTAGATTGTAAATATCCGGCATGTGGTTCATGAGTTATGATTTTTTTACAAATATTAAACATTGATTGAATGTAATTCAATACCCGATGACGTCATCATGACATCATCATGTTTGTGGCGTGTTGATGTTAATGTTTAATTGCCTTATGAGTTTCAATGTTCAAATCAATTTCAATTTTGAGTTATGACAAAAACTTGATTTTTTTGACAAAAAACACAAAGGCAGACTTTGACCTTCCGTTAAGACCGGAAGTGAAGGTCATGCGATTTTTGCGTTAACTTTTCAAATGTTGCCCCAATCTTGATGTATCAGATGCCCAATTATGAGTTGCATAGCTGTCAAATTCACGAAGATACAGCAATTAGAAAATTGTCATTTTTCAACATTAAAAACCTTGTCATGACGTCATCAATGTCGTCATCATTCCAACAAAGTGGCGGTTTCATCTACTCACTATTGCCTATGTACACAGTAAGTTTTAAGTTTGTACAAGCTTTACTTTTGTTTAAAATTGCTGGAGAAGGTTCGGAGGGAAAGAAGAACACGAGGAAAAAAAACAAAACTAGACCTAGAATTTTTGTTTATTACAAAAATACGGTGTTCGGTGGTACGTTACATGATGACGTAGTTCAAAAAACATTGAACATAAAAAGATGAATTTGTATACAATGTGTTGTTTTTTATAGTTAAACTTGTACCACACTTTGTAACAACTCCCGTTTCTTGAGAAATGTTTATGTTTGTGTTACATTGGCATCAGGTTTTTTGGTTTTATTTTGCACCTCAAAGCCCTTTAAAAATTTCGCCCATCTGGCACGGGATATTGTACATACAGATTTTGCAATGCCAGTTGTATTATTTTATTTCAACTAATTATTTGTATATTCCTGTTTAACCGGAAGTCAAGGTTAAATGGTTAAGTTGAATGTTGTGTATGTCGTTTCTTACGTTTCTTAAGTTATTACTATCAATAAATACAAATTCAAATGTGTTGTTGAGAAATTATTTTTCTTGTGTACCGCGTGTTTAATTTATCAATACCGTTCAGACGACGTATGGATTGTAACAATCCATTGTGTGTTTAAGGAGTTATGAATTTTTCAAATATTACACGGACTACCATTATTTGGATGTGCAATATACAATGAATACAATGAAATAGCGAGCGACGCCAAAAGTATTCCTATAGGTGGCTTTACAGTTTCAATCAAAGATCGTATAGCGCCGTAGGCGGTAACGATCTTTGGTTTCAATACAGACATGTTAACTTAAACTACGCGCGCAATGTACATGTGGCTGTATGGACGTGTAGCGAGACCTTGACTACACGTGCTCGTACACGTGCGTGGCTGGTACAGGTTTGACATATATTGTATTTACGTGTAGGCCTACACTACCGTGCGTTGTCGTACAAGGTCGTTCAACAGACACTTGCGCTTTGACTCCCAGTTTTGACCAGATGCAAAGATTAAAATGCTATAATCTCTGTGCAAAAGTTTCGGCAGAATAACTCATCTATAACCTGATGCAAAATTCATGTTAAAATATGACGTAGTTTTTGAGATATGAATTTTGTGAAATTTTCAACTTCCGGTTTGAACCGGAAGTCAAGGTCAATTGGGGTCATGTTGTGTGTAGCATTTGTTAACCTTTTAACGACCAATCCGATGATGTGTAGATTGTAAATATCCGACATGTGGTTCATGAGTTATGATTTTTTTACAAATATTAAACATTGATTGAATGTAATTCAATACCCGATGACGTCATCATGACATCATCATGTTTGTGGCGTCTTGATGATATTGTTCACATCTCTTATGAGTTTCAATGTTCAAATCAATCTCAATCTTGAGTTATGACAAAAACTTGATTTTTTTGACGAAAAAACACAAAGGCAGACTTTGACCTTCCGTTAAGACCGGAAGTGAAGGTCATGCGATTTTTGCGTTAACTTTTCAAATGTTGCCTCAATCTTGATGTATCAGATGCCCAATTATGAATTGCATAGCTGTCAAATTCACGAAGATACAGCAATTAGAAAATGGTCATTTTTCAACATTAAAAACCTTGTCATGACGTCATCAATGTCGTCATCATTCCAACAAAGTGGCGGTTTCATCTACTCACTATTGCCTATGTACACAGTAAGTTTTAAGTTTGTACAAGCTTTACTTTTGTTTAAAATTGCTGGAGAAGGTTCGGAGGGAAAGAAGAACACGTGGAAAAAAAAAAAAAAAAAAAAAAAAAAAAAAACATAACAATAACAATAGTTGTTCGGCTGTTAGCCGAACACCTAAAAAAAAAACAGAACAATAACAATAGTTGTTCGGCTGTTAGCCGAACACCTAAAAAAAACTAGACCTAGAATTTTTGTTTATTACAAAAATACGGTGTTCGGTGGTACGTTACATGATGACGTAGTTCAAAAAACATTGAACATAAAAAGATGAATTTGTATACAATGTGTTGTTTTTTAGGTGTTCGGCTAACAGCCGAACAACTATTGTTATTGTTATGTTTTTTTTTTTTTTTTTTTTTTTTTTTTCCTCGTGTTCTTCTTTCCCTCCGAACCTTCTACAGCAATTTTAAACAAAAGTAAAGCTTGTACAAACTTAAAACTTACTGTGTACATAGGCAATAGTGAGTAGGTGAAACCACCACTTTGTTGGAATGATGACGACATTGATGACGTCATGACAAGGTTTTTAAAGTTAAAAATGACAATTTTCTAAATGCTGTATCTTCGTGAATTTGACAGCTATGCAACTCATAATTTGGCATCTGATACATCAAGATTGGGGCAACATTTGAAAAGTTAACGCAAAAATCGCATGACCTTCACTTCCGGTCTTAACGGAAGGTCAAAGTCTGCCTTTGTGTTTTTTCGTAAAATAAATCAACTTTTTGTCATAACTCAAAATTGAAATTGATTTGAACATTGAAACTTATAAAGCAATTAAACATTAACATCAACACGCCACAAACATGATGATGTCAGGATGACGTCATCGGGTATTGAATTACATTAAATCAATGTTTAATATTTGTAAAAAATCATAACTCATGAACCACATGTCGGATTTTTACAATCTACACATCATCGGATTGGTCGTTAAAAGGTTAACAAATGCTACACACAACATGACCCCATTTGACCTTGACTTCCGGTTCAAACCGGAAGTTGAAAATTTCACAAAATTCATATCTCAAAAACTACGTCATATTTTAACATGAATTTTGCATCAGGTTATAGATGAGTTATTCTGCCGAAACTTTTGCACAGAGATTATAGCATTTTAATCTTTGCATCTGGTCAAAACTGGGCGTCAAAGCGCAAGTGTCTGTTGAACGACCTTGTACGACAATGCACGGTAGTGTAGGCCTACACGTAAATACAATGTATGTCAAACCTGTACCAGCCACGCACGTGTACGAGCACGTGTAGTCAAGTTCTCGCTACACGTCCATACAGCCACATGTACATTGCGCGCGTAGTTTAAGTTAACATGTCTGTATTGAAACCAAAGATCGTTACCGCCTACGGCGCTATACGATCTTTGATTGAAACTGTAAAGCCACCTATAGGAATACTTTTGGCGTCGCTCGCTATTTCATTGTATTCATTGTATATTGCACATCCAAATAATGGTAGTCCGTGTAATATTTGAAAAATTCATAACTCCTTAACCACACAATGGATTGTTACAATCCTTACGTCGTCTGAACGGTATTGATAAACTAAACACGCGGTACACAAGAAAAATAATTTCTCAACAACACATTTGAATTTGTATTTATTGATAGTAATAACTTAAGAAACTTAAGAAACGACATACACAATATTCAACTTAACCATTTAACCTTGACTTCCGGTTAAACAGGAATATACAAATAATTAGTTGAAATAATATAATACAACAGGCATTGCAAAATCTGTATGTACAATATCCCGTGCCAGATGGGCCAAATTTTTAAAGGGCTTTGAGGTGCAAAATAAAACCAAAAAACCTGATGCCAATGTAACACAAACATAAACATTTGTCAAGAAACGGGAGTTGTTACAAAGTGTGGTACAAGTTTAACTATAAAAAACAACACATTGTATAAAAATTCATCTTTTTATGTTCAATGTTTTTGAACTACGTCATCATGTAACGTACCACCGAACACCGTATTTTTGTAATAAACAAAAATTCTATGTCTAGTTATAGTTAAACTTGTACCACACTTTGTAACAACTCCCGTTTCTTGAGAAATGTTTATGTTTGTGTTACATTGGCATCAGGTTTTTTGGTTGTATTTTGCACCTCAAAGCCCCTTTAAAAATTTCGCCCATCTGGCACGGGATATTGTACATACAGATTTTGCAATGCCAGTTGTATTATATTATTTCAAGTAATTATTTGTATTTTCCTGTTTAACCGGAAGTCAAGGTTAAATGGTTAAGTTGAATGTTGTGTATGTCGTTTCTTAAGTTTCTTAAGTTATTACTATCAATAAATAAAAATTCAAATGTGTTGTTGAAAAATTATTTTTCTTGTGTACCGCGTGTTTAATTTACCAATACCGTTCAGACGACGTATGGATTGTAACAATCCATTGTGTGGTTAAGGAGTTTTGAATTTACAAATATTACACGGACTACCATTATTTGGAAGTGCAATATACAATGAATACAATGAAATAGCGAGCGACGCCAAAAGTATTCCTATAGGTGGCTTTACAGTTTCAATCAAAGATCGTATAGCGCCGTAGGCGGTAACGATCTTTGGTTTCAATACAGACATGTTAACTTAAACTACGCGCGCAATGTACATGTGGCTGTATGGACGTGTAGCGAGACCTTGACTACACGTGCTCGTACACGTGCGTGGCTGATACAGGTTTGACATACATTGTATTTACGTGTAGGCCTACACTACCGTGCGTTGTCGTACAAGGTCGTTCAACAGACACTTGCGCTTTGACGCCCAGTTTTGACCAGATGCAAAGATTAAAATGCTATAATCTCTGTGCAAAAGTTTCGGCAGAATAACTCATCTATAACCTGATGCAAAATTCATGTTAAAATATGACGTAGTTTTTGAGATATGAATTTTGTGAAATTTTCAACTTCCGGTTTGAACCGGAAGTCAAGGTCAAATGGGGTCATGTTGTGTGTAGCATTTGTTGACCTTTTAACGACCAATCCGATGATGTGTAGATTGTAAGAATTCCGACATGTGGTTCATGAGTTATGATTTTCTACAAATATTAAACATTGATTTAATGTAATTCATTACCCGATGACGTCATCATGACATCATCATGTTTGTGGCGTCTTGATGATAACGTTCAATTGCCTTATGAGTTTCAATGTCCAAATCAATTTCAATTTTTAGTTATGACAAAAATTTGAATTTTTTTACGAAAAACCACAAAGGCAGACTTCGACCTTCCGTTAAGACCGGAAGTGAAGGTCATACGATTTTTGCGTAAACTTTTCAAATGTTGCCCCAATCTTGATCTATCAGATGCCCAATTATGAGTTTCATAGCTTTCAAATTCACGAAGATACAGCAATTAGCAAATGGTCATTTTTCAACATTAAAAACCTTGTCATGACGTCATCAATGTCGTCATCATTCCAAAAAAGTGGCAGTTTTATCTACTCACTATTGCCTATGTACACAGTAAGTTTTAAGTTTGTACAAGCTTTACTTTTGTTTAAAATTGCTGGAGAAGGTTCAGAGGGAAAGAAGAACACGAGGAAAAAAAAAAACTAGACTTAGAATTTTTGTTTATTACAAAAATACGGTGTTCGGTGGAACGTTACATGATGACGTAGTTCAAAAACATTGAACATAAAAAGATGAATTTTTATACAATGTGTTGTTTTGTATAGTTAAACTTGTACCACACTTTGTAACAACTCCCGTTTCTTGACAAATGTTTATTTGTGTTACATTGGCATCAGGTTTTTGGTTTTATTTTGCACCTCAAAGCCCTTTAAAAATTTCGCCCATCTGGCACGGGATATTGTACATACAGATTTTGCAATGCCAGTTGTATTATGTTATTTCAATTAATTATTTGTATTTTCCTGTTTAACCGGAAGTCAAGGTTAAATGGTTAAGTTGAATGTTGTGTATGTCGTTTCTTAAGTTTCTTAAGTTATTACTATCAATAAATAAAAATTCAAATGTGTTGTTGAGAAATAATTTTTCTTGTGTACCGCGTGTTTAATTTATCAATACCGTTCAGACGACGTATGGATTGTAACAATCCATTGTGTGGTTAAGGAGTTATGAATTTTTCAAATATTACACGGACTACCATTTTTTGGATGTGCAATATACAATGAAATAGCGAGCGACGCCAAAAGTATTCCTATAGGTGGCTTTACAGTTTCAATCAAAGATCGTATAGCGCCGTAGGCGGTAACGATCTTTGGTTTCAATACAGACATGTTAACTTAAACTACGCGCGC